>JBDJHY010000014.1:18722208-18735072 GCA_039654485.1 Withania somnifera | reverse complement strand
CTAAGAAAATGAACAGCATCTTCCACCATCTAATTTTAGAGAAAATGTTAGAAAGTAACAACAACAACATATACCTAGTATAATTCCACAAGTGGGGTTTGGGGAGGCTAAGATGTCCGCAGACCTTATCTCTAGCCTAATAGGGTAGAGAGAGTATCTGCGATAGACCCTCAGAAATTAAAGGAAGTAGTTCAAGCAAAAGAATTTATTACTTATCTCCAAGGTTACCAACAAGTGTAATTGCTGATACAGCAGCACAGGCAAATGGTGGATAAATTTTCAAACTAGCAACCACACCCCCAGCCCTCATTAGCCAAAGCAATTCCATAGAGCACAAGAAATGCAGCACTGTCAATAAATGATTTCAGGCAGAATTAGCTGTCAAGTCGTGCAATTTCAAATACCAACTTGATTGGTGAAATACTTGTAAATAATACATACGAAAGGAACAGGTGTACCTCTAATTATAGAAAAAAAAGGTGTACCTCTAAAATGAAAGAGTTCATAATTAACATTTATTTACTCCTCCCCCCTCCCTCCAATTGTTGATTGAAGAGAATAAATACCACCCAAATGCTGATGTGGCAAGGAAAAAAAAGAAATAATGGCATGTGAGTTTTATTAAGAAAAGAAAAAGCAGGCCCGTTGATAGTATATTATATAATAAAAAAGAAAAACACCTTCTCCCATGCCCTGGCCTAATCTCATTTGAAATTCCCACCCTACCCCCTTTCTCCGTCAAACTCACACTACACACAAAGTACACTTACCTATCAATTTCTCATTTAGCACATGAAAGTCACAGAAAACTGCACATAATATTTCTTTACTCTATACTTTCAAAATTTGATTTTTTAGAAAGTTCTGAATTTTCTTGAAAACAAAAGACTCCCAAAGGAGGAACATGAGGTTCTACCTAACGATCCCCGATGTTACAGAACTGATGTCCGGCAATGATAGTGCAAGTGATGAGCAGAGAAAGGAAAAAAAGCTTTGTGAAGTTCAAATAATCTCTATTTTTCTTGAATTAATTAGGAACTAGGAATTGATTAGTATATAAAAATAACACCGACAGCGGGCAATGGCAGAGCAAGTGGCCGGCAAATGACCTCTATTTTTCTTAATTTAATTAGGAATTAATAAGTTTTAAAAAAAATATACGAAAAAGGAAGAAATCATGAATAAACAAAAAGAACTGAGAAAAACGAACAATCAAATTAAATAATTTTGATGCAGCAATGATGTAGCGCTGACATGGCAATAACATGGCATGTGTAATGCCCTTCCAATTGTGAGACTGGTTTTATATTCTCAGGGAGGTATTTATTCACTTCAAATAAGATTAGAGAGGTAAATAAATTCCCATAAAGTTACAATGTTAAAATAAATTTAGCAGACAAGCTCAAGGGGTGATTTTCTGTATTTTCTCTTTACTTTAACTCTGTAGTTCAAGAAAATCTTAAAAAAATCATAGAAATTTGATAAACCTGACATTTTTTGCACAGTCCGCGTGAGCATCGTAAAAATAAATAGGCAACACCCTTGGGGAGTAGACTACTATAGGAGGTGAAAGAAGGACCTGAAAGAAAAAAAATGGGAACAGATGATACACATGCAAGCAAGACGACAAAGGCAAAAATAAAACAACTCTAATCAGCAAACGATAAACATAAATAACTTATTGAGTATAACTTATTGTTAATGCCCTTCCAGCTACGAGAAAAAGAAATGAGAAGTAGCCAACAGACGCACCAACAAAAGCCTTATCAGAAACATGCATTTGACATCAATTATCAAGAACCATGATGTGATACAGTAGATTAAACTATCTGAGCATCTAGGTACTGCCATCACCAGTGCAAGGCACAGTTGCATTACCAAGATGACCGGCATCAGCACTATTACTGCATTTCACACTTTGAGCCACAACCCTCAGAAGAGCTTGCAGAACTATTTTGGTCTTTTCTGAGCAAACCTTCTCTAAGGAGGATATCTTTCTCTGCAAGGCATCTGTCTAGCTGCTAATGGGTCTGTAACTGATAAATGCCGTGAAACAGCAGCTCCCAACTGCACAGATGTTACAACTGCATAACTAATACAATGTCCAAAGTACCTGAAACAACATTATTGCAGTAAAAATTAGAAGTTCCTACTCTATAAGTAATATAAAAAGGGATGTATTTGCCCACAAGTATACGAAAACCTGATTATGGAAAGAAATTAATTAGCATGGGTTAACAACAAACCAGTAATGAACTCTAAAACAGATGAAGAAGACCCGAAGATGCACCAGCAATAAAAAGTACGATGACTTGACTTTTCATAAGCTTAAAGCCATACAAGCAAACCCCCCTCCCCTGCCAGCTCTGGCTCCAGCACCGGAGGCTCCGAGCCCCTACCCCGTGCTCAACCTCCAGCACCGGAGCCCCAAGACCCAAGGCACGAGCCACGACTCAAACTTTTAAGTTGATGCAAATCATTTAGTGCTCAGAACCCCTCTTACAATTACAATTTTCGAAAAAAGCATGCTTAATTTCAATGAATACAGCATAGTGGAAGCTCAAAAAGTTAAAGAGTTTTTGAATGGAAGTAAACAAATTGCTTATTCCAAGCTTACTGGTAAAATGGATATGGCTCCAACAAATTAGGGTAACCTACAACAACATCCTAGCATTATTCAAAATAAAATACTTTTCCTTGGCAGACAAAGTTGATTTACAATTTCTTTTTCTCTCCTTTCAAATCTTTTATAGACTTCTATAGTATATACATGTAGGAATAAGAAATACATCTATCCTATTGCTTCATTATTGGGTTTGTCACCTTAATAAATTTCTAAACAACAATATAGCTCTCCTCTTCAGTAATATGCCTTCTTTAAGTCAAAGTATCATACTCCAATATAATGAAAAAGGAAATAAAGAAAAGAAAAGACAACTAAAAGATCCAAAGAAAAACTGGTCAACATTTTAAAAGAACTCCATTGAAAGAGATGCTAGCAAAGAAAAATAAACACAATAATTATATTTACTCTTTTTTGATAATCCACTCCTCAATTCTTAGCCGTAGTGAAAATACATATGCAGTAACAAAATGTTACCAAGAACAACTTTTTGATGATCCTAGGCAGAAATCAAAATAACTCATACTAGATAATAGAATTAAAGAGCAGGTGACTGTCTGAAAGAGAAATACAGTGCAAGTGAAAGGAATGCTTGAAAAAACACCTATGAGATTGAGTACTGCTTGACAAAAGGAAAAGGATTTGACTATTGCTTGATCTGATATATGCTTGAAAAAAAACAATAAGAATTTACCTAGTCCAAATTTGACTGCATTATTTATTTATGTTTCTTGAAACCATCAAGATTAAGGAATTTTGTCATAGAGCTAGAGAAGAGTAAGTTGGTCACGATTAATGGGACTTCTTCTTTTGAGAAAGTGGTGCTTTTATTACAAAAAGGGGAAACGGTTCTCACTACATATATCAACCAAAATTCAGAAAAATGGTTAAATGCCTGATGAACAGGTGGGGCCAAGAACACAATGAACTTCTTCTCACCAACAATTCTCAATGTTTTCCCAATTTCTCTAATCATCATCACTGCTATATTTGTCTTCCCAGACCCTATACCCAACACAGCACTGGTGTTCCTCCTCATCTTCAATTGATACCTTCAAAAGAACGAAATCTCTGGAATAAACTCATCTGTCTTCTTTTTCCTCTTTACGTCCATTTGTGCAGCTTCACTACTGGAATCTTGAAAGTTTCTCTTCAAGGGTTTTCTTGCTCCAATTTGTCTTTCTAGTTTCTACTCAAAAGAGAAACTTGAAAGCCTCAACAATCAGAAAACAAAAATTGGTTCAATTTTTCAGGCGATCGGAAAATGATGTTCCGGCAAGTATTGTAATCGGAGTTTGACGGGAGAGGTTTTGTGAAGTAAGAGCGGAAGAGGGGTTGTGGTGTTTGGGGAACTGAGTTGTGTGTGTATATATATATATATATATAATATATGATTATAACATTTAGCCGTTAGATTATGTGTAATTTAAATGCAGGAGGATTGAAGGTATTGATTTATGTAAATAGGAATTAGGCTATTAGTTAAATTTTATTGGCCTTAGATATAGAGTGGTATTGGAGGAAATCTCTGCACTGTTTCTTGTATTTTGTCTTTCAAATATTTGTTTTTAAATTTTTGTTTTTCAAAGTATTTAATTTTAGTTAAATTTTATTGGGTTTAGATGTAGAAGGGTTATTTGAGGAAATCTTAATAGTGTTTTTTAAATTTTTATCCTTCAAATATTTATTTTTAAATATTTATCTCTCAAAGTATTCGATCCAAGATAGAGGTCGACACTTTAACCTTTCTGAGAATTTTTCTATGCAATTATTTTTATTAGGAAGAGTTTGATTGAATTTTTATCTCCATTTATTAAGTTTTAGTGCTTACGTATAAGATACAACTTGTGATCATTTACTGTCTTGAAATGTCCTGAACTCTTTGACTCGTGGGCATGCTAACATATCAAGTTATATTGTTTGCCTATCTTTTGAACTCAAAAGTTTACTTTATGCAAAGATTTTTCAAGCTATTAGATAAATTTTGTTGGGTATATAAAGCGAACATTTGGTCAGTTCGATTTGAGATATATTATTTTGTACATTTGAAAAAAGAATAACGCTTGCACATCTTAAAAACAATAAATAATAGGAGCTAATTTACTAGATCACTCTTTGAATGTAAAAAATTTAATGCTTTAAGTTGCAAAAGACATTGGCTAGTAAATAGTATTTGATTACAAGAATAAAATAAACAAAAATTAGTAAATTATCCATTTATTTTTAAAATTTGATAAATATTGTTGAACATCTAGTTTTAGTATAATAGACAGATAAAAATGGATGGATAATACTTTATGCAATCATTTAATGCTATGAATAGTATTAAAAAAAGATAACTTTTTGATTTCATGAATTGATTATGTTAATCTAAATAACTAATTTTTAATGTAATAACCATGTAAACAAAATAAAAAAATTATATAATTTGAATACACTGAGTTCTTGGCAATTTTCCACCATTATGTAGGATCTGCAAGAAGCATATATTAAGCAACCTTCTCAAAGTAATGGTTTCCTCTTTCTACCTTTTGAAATTGCTTCTTTCACAAAAACAAGTTTCACATATGGCTTACATCTGCTGAATAAGATCATTAACATACAGTTATTGATACCATTATTAAAAAAAAGTGTTCAGAAGTAGATTAGCAAGTAGATATTCACACCACAAAACTGTTTGAGCTTGCTCATTTCATCAGTTATAAACCCGTATAAAGTAGGAGAGTTGCGGATAAAAGTAGTCACTTTACAAACCTCCAGCTTATGGGGTTGATGCATGATTGTTGTTATATGTGCATCACATAGCTTTACAACATTGACTAACTTCCTCAATATCAACTCAGAATATAATTCTTTAGTGATCACCGTAGAAAATATGTGTTCTACCTCATAAAACTTATACAAGATGCTCTTCTATTTGATATTATTACTGCAACAATGATAAAGCCTGTGAAACATTTCTTTAGATTCGATCATTGACTGGCTCCTACATGAAGAACAAGTTTCAGTAGCTGCTATAGCCATTCAGTAATGGCTTCCTGTGAAGCTTTTACCTTGATACCAGACATCTCGAATCTTGAATTTGTTATTATCTCGATAGAAAAATATATTGTTTAATAAATGGGAATCAGTACTAATGACGGCAACTGTGAACAATCATTATCACAGGCAACTTTGATGCAAGTAGATCCAATCAAATGAAATTTCAAGGTGGTGTTATTTAAAAGGAGCTAAGGATTTACCCTGACAGTGATAGCATGGAAGAGACATCATACTCGAAACTCGAACGGATACAAGTTAAGTTTTATTCATATAGTAAACCTCATCGATATTTCAGGCTTAAGACCATTCTGAAAGCGCTCCTGGTAAAAATGAACAATCTAGTATCTTCTTGAGTCAGATGTGTGCACCTAAAAGTTGGAAATAGAAGATGAGGTCTTCATTGAGAAAAAATAAGAACCATCATCAAAGAGAAACAAGGCTATCTAGTGTTTACCTCAATCAGGTAAATTTGACCATCAGGTCCCTTTTCAAATTCATATTTGGTATCCATCAATATTAGATCATGATCCAAAGCTACACACTGCAATATAAGAGTTAGTGAGGATAACATAGAAAGTTGGAGTATGCCTATAATAAAAAAATTCTAGCAATTAATTTTTTTAAAAAGATTTTGAAACACATGACAAGATATTTTTTTTCTATCACAAAGACAACATTAGCCCACCAAATATTTGTAAATTTTAATGTTCTTTTTTAAATAATAATAATATTTCAAAACAGATTAAAATATAAAATTTGCAGAAACAATTAAAACTTGTATAAAATTCTGTAGCAATATATGTACAAAAACTGATATAACTATCTAGGCATGTTATATATATAATATATCCAACTCAAAAAATTCTTATACATAGAGCAACAACATTCTTTAAAACTTAGAGCAACAACATATTATATAAAACTAAGGTTAAATCCTTAAAGAAAATGAGTTGGAATGACAGTGTGTATGGAAATTCTAGGGGCACAAAAGCATTCATGTGTCAAATGCTCTGCCTATTGAGGCACTAACACATTAAACCTCACTGTCTCATAGTACCCCTAGGACAATCACAACTTTGAGTTTAAAATGTTGATCATTACTAATCTAGATAACTTCCACATTATTAAAGTGTATAACCTTTAAGAGCCATCTCTGAATTGTTGAGATAAGTATAATGACTTTTGATGACTTTTATATTATTTACACTCTGTCTTTTTCATACATTTTTCTTTATGACCTCTGTAATTCATGAGAGTAATTGTGAATTAACTTTTTAGCCGATATTTTTCCTTCTTATTTTTTTATTTAAGAATAAATAAATAAAAAAAGTGCTTATCCTTTGAAAGTCTAATTCCACATAGAAATCACCTGCAAATAGAAAATATTAATAAGAAAATTATCATCAATAAGTGTTAGACTATTTATAACATTTTCATTTTTTTCTTTTTTATTAAGTTCATTCAAATTATGTGACCATTTATAAATTCCTTTCGTATATATAATTCAAGTTAAATTAAATAGATAATCATTATCATCACTAGAAAACGTTTAAAAAGAATAAAAGTTGAACAGATCATTATCAAGCCCTCGTCTCATCAAATTTTATAATAGAATATTAATGTAAGAATTTTAATACACAAAAAAATAAAAAATTTATCCTTCAAAATTTGCTATTTCTATGTCCATCACTTCAACATAACTTTAAGACACACTTGGCACGACAATATTGTTACGTTAATATACTTTAATAATTATTCAGAGAAAATTAAAGAAAAAATAAAGTTTTAAGTAACCTCCTAATAATTAAGATGTTGAATTATATTAAAACACACCTGAAAGCCTCAATTAAACATTTTATCAAATTCTTATCCTGCATATTGAAACAATTCGAGTAATTAAAGATATATTTAACAAATATGTTTTTATAATTCTTGTTTCTCATGGTCATAGATGATATGTATGGTTTGTCTATAAAAACACACCTTTCAATGTTAAATAGCATCACTTTTTGGGGATAAATGAAATTTTGAGCAATACTCTAAAATGACTTCCAATTGATCAATCTTAATAGTCGAATCATAATTATTGGTGGTGCATTAAAATCTACTTTTTTTGCCCCATCAAATTTCCTCAGATTAGGTCATTCTTTGATTTTAGTCTAACATAGTGAATTAATAATTGTATATGATCTTTGCACAACCCGAAAAGTTATGTAAAGTCCAATAAGTAAAATTTATTGAAGTCTCAAAAGATCAAACTATTAAAAAACAACATAAGCAAAGAGAAAATCAACCTACTATTGCTTGTCCAGGCAAATCATTGCCAAAATATACACCTAAGGAAAACACATACCCTATCCGTCGAGTGTTGTTCTTTTTAAACTGGTTATGGCATCTGCTCTGGACCATCACCTTTTTTTCTTTTACATCATATATTCAACAGTCATTTTCGTACCATCTATTAAATAATTTGGTCATTGTGCACCACAATCACCTCTATTCTTCTATGTAGATGCTTCAAAATCTTTATTTTGTTCAGCAATTTCATCTCTTCCCACATATTTTTTTATTTTTGCAGGCATCCGACATCTTTTTAGCATGTTTTTAGGACTTCTAATTCTCATGACCTTTCTTGAATTTGGGATTCTTCTGTACAAAATTGAAAACATTATAGATTAAGTAATTAATCTCGAGCATCAGGAACAATTATGCATATAATGGCTACAGACAGTTTCATTCTTAATGAGATGTCAAATTAAGATAATCTTTTTCGTCTTCATGCACCAGTGAGACCGTGGGGGAATATAGTAAAACCATAATGAAATTAGAGCTATCTAACATGAGTTATAATTTTCTTGTAAATGTCAAATAAGTGTTTAACTACCCTTTATATAGGAAACAATCTATCTCTCTCCCTTCTACCGATAACATACCCAATATATTTCAAATAAGTCTAGAGAGAGTAGAGTGTGCTCAATCCGTACCACTCTCTCTTTTAAATGAAAAAAAATTTAAGATAAAATTTACTATTTTTTTAGAAGAAAAACACCAGTCACTAGAGTACAAAATTTAGATTCGCTAATATATTAATGTTATATTCTTAAAAGGGTTATTTTGATGTAATAGCAAATAATGTTCTTCATCACTATTGATGCATGTCCAACTAGTTTCTAAACCTCTACTTTCATTTCCAATGGAGAAACCCATTAAAGAACACAAGTATCTTTAGTATACGGATTTTAGATTAAAGAAAATTGAAACAAATAAAGAAAGTATCTAACTTGTTGATTAATTTCAGTAACCTGCAAATTAATATTCGAAAGAGCATCCATTTAAGTTTGTAAGTAAAAAAAGCAAGCCTGCATTTGACTATTATAAGAAATTTTGTCAAACCATTATCAAATATTCTGAAATAACTCATAAAATTGAATGTTGAATAGCCTCTTATCAAAAAACTAACTTGATAAAGTCGAATATGTGAATTGTTGTAATTATGAATATTCCTATAATATATACAATGAATACTTGCCTCCATATATTAATCACCACTACACAAAGAACTTTATCCATCTCATTATTTGATTTAAAAATTATATAGCGATCAAAATTTATGTGTTCAGAAAAACAGGAAATAACTCACTGAAATTTTTCAAAATAACAAAGAAAATTGTGAATTGTGTGTATATTTGATTTCTCTTTTAGGTAGAACTTTTGCTAAGCCAAAATTAATCTGCTCATACTCTCTCTATTTTTTATATTATTGTATATGTTGTGTTTTCTAACTTTCTTCCGTCTCCCTGCAATAAAAGGTATATATTGTTTACTTTTATAAAAAAGCTAATAAAATAGTGAAGAATGCATGATCAAAAAATAATGAAGGAAAAAAACGACAATAATAACCAAGTCATTATTTCTCAAGTCGTAAACCTTTTAATGCCACCTATAAGGAGAACACTAACAAATGAAACAAATTAAATTTATATGATCCTTGTACACATATGAAGCAATGCATAATTATATTATACATAGCCAGAACTCTTTTTATAGCATAATAATTATGTCATATAAGATTAATTAAAACTAAAAATATGTTTTAGAATGTAATATCTGCATCTAAAATAAAAATATAAAGAGGTTAATACATAATGAAGTATAAAGTATCCATCACAATATTCTGAAAATTTACTACTCACTATTCAATCGCTAGCTACTCCATATCCATACGTGCATTAGGTATTGCATTTATAACTTGCACATCTCAACCTCTATTAAGGTACATTAACGATATAGAATTGTGTTCATGAGAAAAAAAGTAAAATAAACCCAGAGAAGAAATCTCTTTACACACATACAATTAATTGTGCACCAAAACAGTTTACGACGGTGTGTACTTGGTAATAGGGTACAAAATTTTAGAGATATTTTTCTTTTTTTAGGGTCAGGTTACTGAAATTAATCAGCAAGTCAGATGTTTTCTCTATTTGTTTGAATTTTCTTTAATCTAAAATCCGTATACTAAAGATAGATGTGTTCTTCAATGGTTTTCTCTATTGGAAATGACAAGTAGAGGTTAGAAACTAGCTGAACATGCATCAATAGTGATGAAGAACATTATTTTCTATTACATCAAAATAACCCTTTTAAGAATATAACATTAATATATTAGCGAATCTAAATTTGGTACTCTGGTAATTGGTGTTTTTTTTCTAAAAAGATAGTAAATTTTATCTTAAATTTTTTTCCATTTAAAAGAGAGAGTGGTACGGATTGAGTACACTCTACTCTCTCCAGACCTATTTGAAATATATTGGGTATGTTATCGGTAGAAGGGAGAGAGATAGATTGTTACCTATATAAAGGGTAGTCAAACACTTATTTGACATTTACAAGAAAATTATAACTCATGTAAAGAAGTGATCTTTAAAGTTAGATAGCTCTAATTCTATTATTGTTTTACTATATTTTCCCACGGTCTCACTGATACATGAAGACGAAAAAGAAGATCATAACTTGACATCTCATTAAGAATGAAACTTTCTATAGCCATTATATGCATAATTGTTCCTGATGTCCGAGATTAATTACTTAATCTATGATGTTTTTAATTTTGTACAGAAGAATCCCAAATTCAGGAAAAGCATGAGAATAAAAAATCCTAAAAACATGCTAAAAAGATGATGGATGCCTTCAAACATAAAACAAAATATTTGGGAGGAGATGGATCATTTGCTACCTCAACTTGTTTTTTCCTTAGAAAAGTAATATGCTGCTTCATTAATTTCTATGTAAGCACAAGTGTCGTATTGAATTTGTAGAGTTGATTGTTGTCCATCCTCACCACTTTGTTCTATCTTCTGAATACTGGAGTGCATAGGCTGGTAATATCTAGTGGACTAAAACCATTTGGAGAGTGAATTCTTGTCTCACTTGTCCTTAGTTGTGGTCCTTTAGCTGCAAATAATTTTCTAACCACCTACCAATCCTCTTCTTTAAATTGAATAGACTTATCAGTATTAATAGAGATCTTTGTTATCAGACCAATCTGCTAATGTAACATAAATTCGACAGGAGTTCCTCTATGAAGCTTTATTGTCTCCGAATACCATTAATTATTTTCGTCCCATAAATCTTTGCAGTCACTGAGGAAATATGTAATATAGTTATCCTTAAAAAGTTTGAAAAAATATGTCTTATTCTCATCTGTCGTGAGGTACAAGTTCATTCTATCATCAATCTTGTCTAGAAAACTAGAGAGGGGAGCTTTTGGAGAAGTAACTTCACCAAGACGTGGCCACATTTCCCAATTACTCGACTTCTTTCCTCTCACAAACATGAACCGAGCTTAGAAGCAATAGTTGAAATAATATCCATTAAATGTCTTGACTTCCAAACAAAAGGCCATGGCTGTTGAACAACATATTTTGTTTCACCCTCACATATCTTGTACCAATAGTTATCTGGCTCCACATTACCAAACTTCTTCAAGAAAAGTATCATCCAGTCCAGATAATTTCATTGGCGTAACTCTATAATCATCGACAAGATTGATAGTTAATCCATTTTCCCCAATCAGACCAAAACTATTCCTGAGCAAGAACTGATACCGAATCTATTAAATGCCCAAAGTCAAAGTATAACATGAAATTATTTCCTTCTTCATCTACATCGGATGAAGTGTATATCTTGGATAAAAATACTCAACTCTATTATCAGTGTCCTATTCAAATATTTTGCCTTGCCTAATGCACATATGAAACTCCAGAGATAAAGGTTTATGTTTTTGCACCTATCCCCAAATCGCCTTCGGTCTATCCTTCTTAGGCCTTCCTTTGACCATTGCCAGTGAATGGTGCATGGGTATATAATGACCCTCATGGTCATTTATGATAATTACACAATATTTTACATTTTAGAGCATTTTAGTAGTTTTCCTAAGTCATTTATGACTTGCTGGGATCGGTAGTTCGGATTCCTAGCGACTAGATTGAAAAATATCTCAAATTGCGTGTTTAAGAGCCTAAAACTAAGTACTCATTGATCAAAGTCAACTTTCCTTTAATATAAGCTCAGAATTAAATTCTGATAGTTTCGTTAGCTCCAAAATGCCAAAAAAAATCAATATTGACCTTAAGTTTGTGTTTTGGAGTTCCTATTTACAAATTATACCAATTTGTGGATTTTAGTTAAGTTCATGGCCTAAAGTGGAGATTGGGTGATGATTTGGTGTTAGAAGTGTCGGATCGAAATTCTGACAGCAGCTCCGGAATGATGAAATTAGGCTAGGAAATGTGTTGGTGTTTCTGGGAGTATGCCCGTTGTGATTTTGAGTACCTTGGTGGAGATGCATTTTTGGAGATCTTTGGTTTAAGGGGTAATTTTGCTTAAACAACCTCGGATGGCTATTTCAATGATTCCATTGGATCCGGAAAGTCGTTTTCATACTTTTTACATATTTGATTTGTTGAAAACGAATTTGTAAAACTCATTTTAGACCCCTCGGAGTTCAGTAATTGAGCTAGTATGCAACTGCAGGCACAGGGAGGGGGTCGCACCTGCGAAGGTCGCCCTGTCGACCAGGGGCTCGCCCCAGCGGCTCTTTTGGGCGCTCCAGTGGAAATTGCAAGGGTTTTATTTAGCTGCACCCTCTAACTTCTTCCGTTTTGAAAAACCAAAACACGACTTTTCTCTCAAAAACCAAA
>JBDJHY010000014.1:18645161-18656257 GCA_039654485.1 Withania somnifera | reverse complement strand
CTTCTCAAGGTATTTGAATTCTAATATTTTAAAATAAAAATATACAACTACGTTCCCCACAGACGGCGTCAATCGAGAATCTTAAAAGATCACCAACAACTTCTACTAATATATCTACCTTACAATAAGAAACAATTGCAATGAATCTTGAATAATCATATGCAAGTGGTCCCCGGGGTCACTCTCCGATGCTTAATTTAGCAAAAAGCTTTGGAAAAATATATGAATATTCTTTGTGAATAGTATAGTGAACATACCTTGCATCCTTGCTTTCTGGCTTTTATATCTATTTCTTGTAACTGCCACCTTTAGTAGGCGCTATCATCGTGGAGTAACTTCCACAGCGGTTATTGTCGCTTTTATTGTAATTACCGCTGTTCAACAACATTAATAGCCATTAGTAATTATCTAATCGTAACAATATTACTAGTAATTATCTAATATAGTAATTATCTAATTGGAACGGTATTCTACAACCAGCCATAAGAAAACTTCAAATTCCTACAGAGAGTGGGATTATGTTCAAACAAAAAGCTTTTTGACCAGTTCAAATAATTCTGAAGAAAGACTGTTAGCCATGATCCCACAGTCTTCTTTTCAGGAGGTAAATCAACAACCTTCAAAAATCGCTTCTCAAAGTCACTTTTTTTTTTTAAGAGACAAGAATCAAAAAATTTCCTGTGGTAGAACAAAGTATTTCTCATCTCTCACTTTCAAGAGAATGACCCCCTTTTAATAGCGTGATGTACTGGGTGTCACAGTAGAAAAAATAATTTGCATTGAGAATTAATTTGACAAGGAAAGTGGAGTGAATATAAGAGCAAGGGAAGAATTGGAATGTTGAGCAATATATTGCTATAAATACACAATATATTATTAATTGATATCACATTATATAATTATGATATTAGAAGTGTTATGTTGCGTAAGTTTTTCCTAAAAAATTGTTGTCAAAAACTATTTTGAGGCCCAATGTAATAAAGTCCAATTCGACAATCCTCTTCTATGGTGCTTAACAGTTGGACCCTTGAATTTGAACCCACAAGGAGAGACTGTCGCATATTGTGCAATGATCCATTTTGGCACCTCTAATTATTTCAATACATACCAGGAGAAAACAAGTAGTTCTTTGCAAGTTTGAGAGGTGAATTAGTAGGGTTTCTTCAAAGAGGTAAAAATCTCAACTAATTATCATTATTGTTTCTACTGATTTCAATTACTTAATTATTGTTTGGGTATTCAATTATTTTGGATTGAGGATGGCTCTGCGAATCTTTGAATTGAATAGGAAGAAGTGGTAGATGTCTTTCCATGAATTGAATAGGACGAAGTGGGGGGAGTAATGTAGGCAAATAAATAGCTTATAGCTTACATGAGTTTGATAAGTTACAAATAACAATGTGGTAGATAATGGATAAATAAAGTGTAAGAAAGTTACAAATAACAATGTGGTAGATAATGGATAAATAAATTGTAACTATCATGTAATTTAATATTTTTATTTTAATATTAAAATGCACCTAACATCTAGTAGCTGGGATACAATACAGGATCATGTATGAACACTTCTTATGATCCAACAACCTAATTCTATCAACTTTGCCTTTCAACACATTTTTATGTTAGAACAAGCTACTCCACTTGAAAAATTTACATACTATTATCTCAATTCCCTGCAATTCATGTCACTTTGCATGATACTAATACATTGTTAGTGACTTTTTGATCAACTTATTTGAAAATTAACTTGATTTCATGAAGTATGAGTCCGTTGTGTTGGGAGGACGTCTAGATACTCATGAATTTTGTGGTGTTCGTGTTCAGAATGTTTTACAATGAAAGTTGTTCTTTTACGAAACAAGTCTAGTGTCTGTTTCAAAAACCAAACTTGGTTATTGGAACACAATCCAAAAACGTTGCTGAAGTACCATTAACAAAAATTCCTGTTTCTCACAAACAACTACGTACAATTTTGTCTCCTAACATTTTTTATCAAAAAACATACTCAACAATCTATTCAAGACACCAAAACTTTGAAGAGTTCCTTATCCAACTGTTTTTGTTGCAGATGCATTTATTGGTGATGGTATCAATACAACCTTAAGTGGAACTAATAAAACTACTTTCAGCATCGTGATAATCCTGATATTAGTTTCTTCTCTTCAGGACCCAAAATTGGGTACAATCAAAACTTCCTATATGACAACACCAGAAAGACTGCAACCAGAAGTGCCACCAATCGACCTCGAGGAGTATTCTGCATCAAAGACTCTGATTCCTTTTGACCCACCAGTCCCTTTACTGCGAGGTCCCATCAAGGCTGGCTCACAAGAAGAATCAGCTGGCCAATTCATCCTCGCATTTAAAGACCCTATCTCCTGGGCCGCCGCATACGAGGCCTGTGAGTCTCAAGTCTCTCAACAATGTGAATCCGGAGCTAGGATTGGTTGCTCCATCACAGCCTCAGACAAATGTAAAACCCCTTGGTGGAAATCATTCACTGGCAGTGCTTCTAATCAGGACTTTGCAGAGAGGGCGAGATGCGAAGAACGTGAAATGGAGGCTTGCCTTGAAGCAGCAAAGGGGAAGTGCAGTGAATTTGCAAAGCAGAAGTGCCTCCCAGCATTTCATTATGCAAGGATTGCAGCAAAAAGTTTGAGTCCCAAGGTGAACAAAAAAGAGTTTTCCACACTAATTTCTTGGATCACCTTAGGGGAGAAGTGTCCTCTAGCTGATCTTTGGAGATTAGAGAGGCCTTGGCTTGAGTTTAAGGCACAACTAGAAGTGTCTTATTGCAAAGGGAGTGATATATTAGGTTCAGATGACAGAGACATCAGTGAGTATTTGAGAACTAATATTGAGTAGTTTAATTAGTAACTCAAGTTCATTCTGACGGCACACATTCTTGTCTTCTTGATCCCGTACTTCAAGGAATCTTTCTTTTGCTTCTTGTATTTCTAATTTGTAATAGTGCAAGTGTATAGTGCCCATTATATGTGGTGAAATGTGCTATTTTGACCAAGAAACACGCATGGCTTGTTAAATTCAGGACTTATATTTAGTGATTACAAACAAAGTAAGAGTTCGATTCAATCATGTGGGTTCATGATGTCTATTCTTTAATAACCAACTAAATGCGCGAACTATGTCAATCGTGCAGTGAAGTGAATATAGAATCAACTAGTTTAAATCAAAAGAAAAGGATAGCTCCCAGACTACGAATGAGCTAGAAAATAGCAACCACAAGCACTGGGAGTACCACATGTGGGAAACAATTAGCATTAAGGTTGTCACTGGAAAAATGGGATGTGCACAGTTCACACACAGGTTTTGACCCTTCATTTATCCTGAGCTGCATAACTGGGCACCAGTACAATTTGATGTGGCGTTGGTAACTGGGATACAACAGGAAATTGTGTTATAGATGTAACATATTATATATTCACACCTGAGGGCCGTTCAGCATTCTGTCGTCTCTGGACATATTGACATCGATACCTTACCGTTAGAACTACCATACAATACATCAGCCATCTAATTTAGTACATACAGTAAAATCTGCTTATAATCTACTACATGTAAACTGAAAATAGGATGGGTTTGAACTTATTGATAAGTTTGGCGTAGAACTAACAGGAAAGTCTAATTAATAATGTCTTGGATACTCCAGCTGCGCTGCAACTGCTTCCTTAGCCACAAGGAGCGAGTTTGTTGCCAGCACCACGGGGGTTATCATCCTTCCAGTCATCCCATGCTCTTGCCTTGTCTTGTGCAGCGTCATCATCTTCTTCGTCCTCTTCACCTGGCCTTGACTTTGGGGCATCCCTGTGCCATGAAGAATGTGCTTCTTCCATGAGTTTCATATTCCTCTCTTGCCATTTGTTCATCGTGTTCATCTCTGTTAGCCCAGCCTCCTCTATGCCCATGGTTGGTAATCTAGTGTTTGAAATGAAGAGGTTATGATAGACTTTCTCGAAACATTTTTTTAATCTTGCTACTTAAGGTCATTGGCGTTTTGGTTTTTGTTAAAAGAAAGTTACCTATAATGAGGCTGAAAAACCTGTGCTGCTATTTTTTCTCGCTCGGTTGTTGGGTTCCTACCAACAAGACTTGCTGGTCCAAAAATTAAGGGTTGGTGCTTATGTTCGTGAGCCTGTGAAACATTGGCCCTTCCCTCTATGACATCTTGAGCGAAAGTAGCACAGGTGATAGGTGTTGCAGGTTTTGAGTAGTGGGCTCGAGCAGCAGCATCACGGTGCCAGGTTTCTACTTCTTTGGTGCGTTCATCAAGTGCTAGCTGAGAAATTCTTTCTCCCCGTCCTGCACAAGCAGCATGAGGCAAAAAATTATAAGATAGACTAACAATACTAGAGTTGTGTCATCAATAGGCACTATATCAGTCAGAAAGTTTAGAGCTGGAAAAGAACAGTGTTGCAGATAGTGTTGTTTTAAGTTGAAAACGCGGTTTGTACACATACATTCGGATTATTATTATAGAACAGAGACTAACACAACATAATTGCAAACAGCCACAGAAGACAGCCAATCAACCTAAGCTGATTTTATAGTACCTGTAATCGTGTTTCCTTGATAGCAGATAGCAGTTCTTCCTCCTTGTTCAGCATTTCAAGCAGATCAAAAGCCTGTAGAGAAGTTGAAGGATGATAAAGATAAGGTAATGGACATATAAAATAAATGAAAGTACCATTAGAAAGTTAGAAACTCTAGTCTGGGCTAACCTTACTGAGGGCCAAGGAGATGGTTGTCAGCCATGCCTGCAAATGGTAGTAGTTCCCAATAATCAGATGCTATATGGAAGTGGCAACCAAAGTTTGAACATAAATAATCAAAAGAGTACAACAGCCAAATTACGTTACAAACATGTATTTTAGTTAGTTGAATTGAACTCAGGGTAAATCATGATTCTTTACAAAAACTACAAAATGTGGTAGATCACATCATGGATTCATCAGCAAATGTTATTGAGAATATTAGAATTGAAAGGTGATCATAGGCTCTTCTTGCAGACAAAAAGAAGCAAATGACGAACGCTTATGTAAATGCAAACCCACCATCAATGAATGTGAATCAGCAAACACCGTATATGACCTTAACTCACTAAAATAAGAAGAGAGCTAGCGAAAAGACCACTTTATATTGAGCAACACTCTCAAACTTCTATGAAATCTTTCATCTTATGATTAACCATTTCTCGAAGGTTCTGATTAGTCATATTGAACACGGTATGCATGACTTGGCATAAAAGAGCAGGCAATGTGATAGAGGTTGCAACATAGAATACAAGAAAAGATACAAGGAAAGAAGTAATAATGCTCATGCACATGACATAAACAGGGATGTTTACTAACCTCCCGTTCTTCTTCACCATCGTCATCCAACACATCATCTTCTCCAGTCTCAACAGGAGTAGACAATGCAGATGCTTTAGTTGATCGCCCACGACGCTCCTTCCGCTCTTTCAACTCAAGTAGTTTTGACTCAGTCACTCTTTGGCGTTTGAACATAGCAATCTTGTATAACATTATGCATTTAGTAACTCAGCTATCCATCCAAGAACAAGATTGAAAAGAAAGAAACATAATAGTAACACTCACTGACAGCAATTCCAACTGTAAGTCAACTCCCACCTACCTTCTTAGCTCTACGATCTGCAAAAGTATTAGCTCCATCTTGTTTAGATGTCTCCATCTCCTCTTCAGGAACAAGCTTCATTGCCTCACAAAATGAAATGAATTCCTAGTTGCCAAAATTATAATGCCAAGATGTCGTTCAACATTAGTCCTTATTATTTGGCTTAAAACATAGATGTACTGCACATTATCAGCTCACTACAACTTTACCTTTAACTTGGCCAGTGAAGCCTTAAGTACTTTTATCCTGCCATCTTCTGCAAATTTTTCTGTTAGCACGGCAAGATAGTATGGTACCTGAAACAACGGAACATCAGCTTCCATATACGAAGTTTCTTTTCTATTAATAGATATCCATCCGCCATGAGTTTTCAAGGTCTAGTCCTTATCGACAAATTCAATTCTTTCAAGTTATTCTCCAAAATCATAGATGTTCTAGTCACTACTTGATACTAGTTACTAGACATCTAGCTTGCTCATTATCGTACTCTTCCCATGTTTGAACGCCAATAACTATCTCATATAAGAATTTCATATTGAACATCTCTAGCATGCTCAAATATCCAATTCTTTTTTGTTTGCAACAAAGAAAACTAGATCTGATAAGATGAGATGAAGGGAAAGATCCATAGTGGTACAGATATTGAAGAAATAAAATAAACAACAGATATGATGTTTGACAATAGAACATTCATATGGTTGCTCAGGATCATGAAACCAGTTATCATTTAGGAATTCTATAAGGTTGTGTATCAATGGGTAATGATCTTGTTCCTGGTTTGATTTTGTAAACCAATAAATGTAAACACCCTTTACTGTTTTTCTTAGAGAATGTGTAGACACCCGTGAGTGAAAACTTCTAAATTTGTGAAAGGGTTGCCTGGGGCACTAAAGCTTCTGCTATTCGGGGTCGGGGAAGGACAGGACCGCAAGGGTTTATTGTACATAGCCTTATCATATATTTCAACATGACTTTGTTTACACGGTTAGAACCCGTGAACTCCTGATCACATGGCAACAACTATACCAGTTACTCCGAGGTTCGCTTCGAAAACCTCTAAATTTGTCTTAATGAGAATATTTGGATGAAACTAGTCCAAATAGAGCAAATAGGGTATTAAAGGTTCATATAGCTGAACCTAATCAGTTTGGAATTGAAGAAGTGATAGTTGTTCGTAAAGAAAAAGAAGATAACGTGTGTCAGTGCGTGATTGGACTTGATCTTATAAAACAGATTAAAAAATATGGTCAAAGCCCTAAATCACCTTTGGCAAATTTGCTTGGACAAAGATCAATAGATTAAAGCCAACTAAACATCATCACATGCTGATAAACATCTTTCAGCCAAAAAAAAGAATTCAATAAACAAACAAAAAATGGGAAGTTTCGGAACATTGTTTTTATGCAGAATGCAACTTGCTATGGAATTGAATTGGTTTTGTTATCCAAACCAAATTGATATCCATACAGACCTTTAGGGTGTGCTTGTTTTTTTCCAAAACAAACAAAAAGAGCTTCCCTTCAGCCTTAGAACCTTTTTATGTTCCACTCGTTCTCAAACACTTACCAAGAACAGTTAAACACTCTAACTACGAGACTTTGTCCGTAACTAGTATAGTGTATAAGAAAGCTAGCTAATCTCCTTCAACAACATATGTATCAGATGGTACACGTTTAAAGGTTGCACGTCAATCAAGAACTAGAGTAAATGAGTGACAACGACCATGATAACCAAAAGTAGGATAAGTAAATCGAGACAATAACAATAATAATTTCTCAAAAAAAGAACAGAAAAGAAAAGGTCAGCAAAAGCAATAACTGGTTGACATTGTAGCTTCCACACCTACCTATAAAGCAATATCTCCAACCAAATGGATGCACACAATTCATACATATTTATAATAAGTAGATACAATTGCTAAAACGGAAAGCAGTAGTTCTCTTCTTCATATTAGGATAAAATAAATTAGGGAAGAGAGTCCCAAGTTTTCCATGCAACCACTGAGGATACAAAACGAAACTAATATGATAAATTATCGACTACGTAAGAAACATTTACTTATGCAAACTACTTACCAGGATGTATTTCAGATTAGCGGTGCTGATATCATCTTTTGTCTCATTGAGCGAGAACAACCCTAATTTATTGACCATTTCCTCGCACTGTCTCAAAAGCTCGCAACCTTTCTTGACAAGGTCCTAACATCCACAACCGGCAAAACAAAATATTAGAAGTGGACTTGGAATATTAAACTATCGGGGTACACGGCTACTACATACACAAATAGCTCTAAGAATTTTGTCAAAACACACATACACACACTCTACAAAGTCAAACAGAGTAGGTGCATGTGAAACCACAGCCTCTATGCTGATTACAAATTCATTTACTCCCTAGTTTCAATTTATTTGCTTTCGTTTCCTTTATAATCCATATAAAAAAGAATGTGAATGTCTCTTACCCTTTTTGGTGTCTCTTTAATCTCAATTTCCGCACGGCATGTTTAAGACCACATGATTAAAGAAAATTTTGACACATTCTACATATATTTAGTTTGAGAGTTGAGACCAGAAAATCAAAAGATCCTTTTTACGTTCTTAAACTCCATGTCAACTAAAAAACAAACAAACAAATTAAAAGAGAGAGTAATTTGTGTAACATAATTTGAAACCACTAAGTGCAGAGTCTAATAAGCATACATCTCTAAATGCTATGTGTGTGTATGTGTCGCTGCCACTGCAACAACTACCTCTATGCTGGATTTCCACATATACAAATCCGTTAAATAAGACACAAAATTCATTTCTTGATAGATTTTCTCAGCTTCGTTTATAAGATCCTTAACCTTCAAAAAATAACACAAGATTCATTCTTAGGATACACTTCTATACATAAATATATACTCCAAAGCTCAACAAAGTGTGTGCAAATGCAATTTCAAACAATAAAAAAATCATAAGCAAAAAAGAAAACCATTCTTCGTTCCAAAATACTAGTCACAATTTCCAAGTTTTTTCATTTTGAATATTTTGGAACAAGTAAGTAGTAGTAGTATTCCACCACAAGAAAAAAAGAAGAAGAATTAGCTGATCAAGGGTGGATTCAGATACAATTGCATGAATATTTCGAGCCTGTTCGAACAAAGCTGGTAACGACATCTCTTGCATCTTCGTTGGGTCGTGAAATATATATTTGCTTATTTATTGAGGGGATTAAATATATTTCTTGAAATGCAAATTGTGATGTGTTAAAAATGATAATATATATATATAATACTTATTGAAATAGAAACTTTATAAAAGGACCCAAATCAGACATTTTATTAATTGAAGATTAAAGGCGTAGAATCATAGTCAAAATTCCAAAAAATGGAGGGACCAAAAGGGAGAAAACAAAACTAGGAATACGAGCCCCTCTCTCTCATTTCCACCAATACTCTCTCTTACTGTAACCCTAATTCATTCCTCGAATTCAAAATGGTAGTAATTAACTGCTGATAAAAGCAAAAGCCGAGACAGAAGAGGAAATGGGGGATCAGAGTGGTGGTGTGAGTGCTAATAACAAAGGAACGGAACATGAAGATGACTCTAAAACCTCTCCAATCCCTAAGAAGGTCGGTCATATAACATAATTAACTATGCCTCATTCCATAATTAGCCCAGGACAGCTAAAGAATCATCTGTATTCATTGGTTAATTAACGTTTGACTATTTGTATAAGGGCTGTCAAACCTATTTATAGGATGGAGTCGACAAATAAAAACTCTTCTCAATTAGGAATCATTATGATCAAATGCCAAACATACTATTATGTCTTTCTCTTGTGCCTTTGTTCTGATTATATTAATCACTTTAGATTAGTTACAAGCCCTGTAATTCCCTGCCCCGAATAAAGCTTATACCAGTATTACTAGCTCATTCTTTAGGATGGTGTTTCTAGTTAGTTTCGTGCTTGTGATAAACCAAGGAACGAAGAGAGAAGCATCATACTTGTATGAAGGTCACTTATGAATTGAATTGCTTGCATTTGGATTTGATGTAATTTCAAGTTAACAATTTTCTACTTTGATGAATCCAGCAAGGATTAAACTGTAAAGTGAAGTCTTTTTGTTTCTGGTTGGATTTGACTATCAGGTGAAAGTAGGAATGTCGCCACTTTATCAAGTTGAAAGGAAGTTAGGTAAAGGTGGTTTTGGTCAGGTCTTTTTGGGTCGTCGTCTTTCTGGTGGAAATGAACCTTCAAATGGTCAAGGGGCTGTTGAGGTCTGTACTTCTTCCTCTTCCCCTCACTTCCTATGCTAGACAGTTTGTTTTTCCACAAGTAATATGCGGCTTTAAGTCTCACTGATTTATCTTTTTGGATTCAGGTCGCACTGAAATTTGAGCATATGAAAAGCAAAGGCTGTAACTATGGTCCTCCACATGAGTGGCAAGTTTACAAGTATGAATGTGGACCTCTTTTGGAATGAATGGGTGCTCATGTTGGAAACTGATTCTGACTGCACTAAACTTGTTTTGTTGAGCAGTACTCTTGGAGGCAGCCATGGAGTGCCCAGTGTGCATTATAAAGGGAGAGCAGGGGACTATTACGTAATGGTATGTGTACTAAAGTTATGCTTTTTTCCATTAAATGTGTAGTAGAATTATGCTTCTTCCATTAATTTTAACTGACATAAACATTACGACTGCAAACTACAGCTTTAAAAGGTTTACTTGGCCTTTGAGTCACAAAATCAAAATAACTGTTGACTGGTGAAAGTCAATGTCACACCCCAAAACGGATTGTGACGTGGCCTGCACTTAGTGCCTACCAACTTGCACCGAGCAAACTGTTGTAGCCTAATACATACCCCATCTCGTATTCACATAATTCACTTCATTGAATTAATAACAACCTCAATTATGAGAGAAATAATGTGAACTCCATTAATGATCAAAGTGGATCAAATCGTAAACTAGATATAGGCTGAGATGTCATTCACGATACCATCTAAGCACCCATCTTCCCAAAGTAATGCAAATCCTATATGGAGCCTCTGTGGTGCTACAAATGAATAATAAAGTTGCGAATATAGTACTATAATTTAATGATCCACAAGTCTAAAAGTGAGTTGCAGGAACTCTAGTTAGCTAACAACCCTCGACGGTATGCTAAACCTAACACCATTTAAACAAATGATGCATGAGTATTGAAATACTTAGATATACGTCATAGCCAAACCACTCATAGTGGGACAAGAGTTATGCAAAAAAATATATAATAAATGCATAAAAAGAAATAAGTCAACTTGACATTAATTTATCAAATCATTTACTAGAAACATTTAAATTATCATGATAGTGAATTAAATCATGTCGACTGACAAAAAAATATTTAAAAACATCAATTATGTATCAAGCAATTCATAGAACAATTGAATGTGGCTACTACATCTTTGTTTAATT
>JBDJHY010000014.1:18630590-18645061 GCA_039654485.1 Withania somnifera | reverse complement strand
TCCACAGGTATATTACAACCAAAAGTGTAGTTCCGCTCCAAAAAACTATTACAGCTTACATCATTTTTTAGCTAACTGGTGTCTACAAATAATCTAACACATCATGTTTACACCAAAAATAAAGAAGGCCTAGACAGTTCATTTTGATCTTTTGCAAGCTGTTCTGCACATTTTCAAAACATCTATTGTTCCTTTCTCTCCATATTGTCCACCATATACATGCGGAGACAATCTTCCATCTCTTTTCCTTCTTTGAAGCATTACTGTCCCTGTACCAACTGCTTGTCACTCCCTTTTTTCACCCATCTGATCCCTTTCAGGTAGATAAGCATTCGCAAAACTGACCTGTCCACTTGCAATGCAAAAATAAATTTGTTTATTGTCTCAGCTTGCTCTCCACATAGGCAACATCTAGAAACTAATTGGTAGCCTCTTTTTTTAAGGTTTTCATGGGTCAAAACTGCTTCTTTTGGTCAGTAACCATAGAAAATAGTTTTCTTTGTATGGTACCTTAGGTCTTCATATTATCTTCTATGGCCAATTGTTCTTTTGTCTAGCATACTTGTTGAGCTACTTGTAGACTGAGGTCACTGATATGACCGAGAACCACCCTTGACTATCTCTCTCCCATATCAATAGATCCTTCTTACCAGTGACGTTAGTGAAGGAAGCTAAAGAATTTTAAAATTCTGTAGCTTTGTCTATTTCCCAGTATATAAGTGTCTTCTTAGGGCCAAATTCCACCCTTTTCAAGTCCACATTGTAACCACGGTGGCCATTTGTTGTTGGCTTAAAATAAACAACTCTGGATGCAATTGTTGTATTGTAGAGTCTCTAATCCATTTATCTTCCCAGAATGAAGTCTTGCCCATTGCCACCTTCACTCTCGTTCTGTAAGATAGTATAGGCCACAAATTCCTAATAACCCTCCACACAATGCAATTATATGGAGTGCTTACCACCTTTGTCATCCATCTGTCTTCCATATCATATTTTGCTGTGGTGACATCCCTCCAAAGAATGTCTTCCTCGTTAGTAAACTTCCATAGCCACTTCATCATGAGACTTTGATTTTGCTTTCTCAAATTTCTAATCCCCAAACCTCCTTTTTTTTGTTCATAATCACTTCATCCTATTTAACTAAATGAAACTTTTTTTGTATTCGCTTCCTTGCCATAGAAACTTTCTTCTGAGGGCATCAATATTTTTAGCTACACTAATTGGCATAGGGAAAACAGACATTATATAGGTAGGTATTGCATCCAACATGCTATTCACTAGAGTCAATCTACCTTGCAAAGACAAATATTAACTCTTTCAGTTTGTGAGCCTTTTTTCACATTTCTCCATAACCCCATTCTAGATATCTTTTGATTTAATCTTGGCTCTTATAGGCATGCCTAGGTAAGTTGTAGGCAACTCTCCATCAACTACTGTATTGATGGAATAAATGAAGTTTTTCCCCCAATTGATATGGAGGCTTGATTCTGCCTTGAAAATGATAAATATGACTCTGAGAATCAAAACTTGTTCTATCTCTAGTTCACAAAACACCAAAGTATCATATTGCAGATGAGTTATATCCAAGTTGTTGAGTTCACCGGCTTGAAATCCCCTAACCCATCCTTTCCTTTTTGTGTTGTTGATCTGACTACTCATCCTCTCCATAGCTAATATGAACAAAAATGGGGATAAATGCTCCCCCGGCCTCGAGCCTCTTTTAGAAGGAAAAAATACACGCCGAGTTCTGTTAATTAAGATTGAGAACCTCACAGTGCCAATACAATGTTTGATCCAGCTTATCCATCTCCTTCCAAATCCCACTTTTCCCATTATATGAAGCAGGAAGTTCCAGTTCAGGAAGTCATAAGTTTTCTGAATATCTAGCTTACAAACTATCCCTGGCTTGTTCCTTCTTTGTTTAGCCTCTACACACTCATTGGCTATCAGCACAACATCCGTGATCCATCTCCCTTTAATGAATGCCATCTGTTGTCTACCCACTAGGCCATGTATCAGCTTTTTGAATCGTTCTGCTAGAAGTTTGGCTATGATCTTTTAGACTCCCCCAATCAGACTAATGGGTCTAAAATCTTTTAGTTTACCTGCACCCACTTTCTTTTAAATTAAAGCCACAAAAGTTGCATTTATACTCTTCTCAAAGAAACTTCTTTCATGGATATTCTGGATGGCCGCTACTAAATCAACACTGATAACATCCAACATTGTTTGAAGAACTCTATGGTAAAGCCATCAGGTCCCCGTGCCTTATCTCCGGCACATGCCTTAATACTTTCCAAAATCTCTTGGTAATCAAAAGGAGCCTCCAACATAGATTTTTCGACTTCGCTGATCTTTAGACAGTTTCCCATCTCCAGCTGAGGTCTCCAATTTTCTGTCACTGCATATAAGTTTTCGTAGGAAGATATTACTTCCTTCTTAATATCCTCCAGATTTTCTATCACCTTACCTTCTACTTTCAACCTGTCAATTGTATTTACTCTCCCGTGTGCATTGGCTATTTGTGGAAGAAACTGGTATTTTTGTCCGCTTCTTTTAGCCAGGTGGCCCTAGACCTCTGCCTCCAAGATATTTCTTCTCTTCTAGCAATTCCTTCAAATTCATTGGTCAGAGATATTCTGGAGGTAATTTTTTCCTCCTAAATGATCCTGTGTTCCTGTACTTCCTCTAACTTGATCCTGTGTCCCTGTACTTCCTTGAGTTTAGTACCCTCTTTTTTTGATGTCCAGATTTCCTTGCGTTGTCTTGCTCCATTCTTTCAATTTGAGTTTCAGAGCCTTCATCTTAGAGACAAGGAGAAAATCTGGACTGCCGTTGCTTTTGAAAGAATGCCACCAACTTTTCACTTTCTCTTTGAACCCTTCTGTTTGCAGCCACCAGTTCTTAAACTTGAAATATGAGTTGGATGCCTCCCAATCTCCACACTGCAGCATGATAGGAGAGTGGTCTGATAGGATCCTGTGAATGATGGATTGTTTTATGAATCTGAAGCTGCTATCCTCTGAATGATGGATTGTTTTATGAATCTGAAGCTGCTATCCAAGTCCTCTGAAATGAAGAATCTATCTAGTCTAGCAGCTACGTCATGTCTGTCTCCTTTCTTCCAAGTGTATTTACCCCCTTTCAGTTCCAGGTCTATCAATTCCGTGTCCTCTATGAATTCGGAAAAGTCAGTCATAACTTTGTTTATCCCGACACAATTCTTTTTCTCAGATGGGTGCTTAGTAGTGTTAAAGTCACCACATAGGATCCATGGACCTGTCATGAGACCCCTTGCAGCCCCTATTTCTCTCCAACTATCTTCCCTCTCCTCTCTCCCATTAGGAGCATAAAGACCAGTCAAGTGCCATTCATAGTTTTGATTTCTTCCGATGAACTTGTAAGAAATGGAGTACATGCCCACACTGCTTTCAACACCTTCCCAGACCCTTTTTTCCCACATTATGATAATGCCCCCCTAGTCCAACTAGCTTCCAGTTGAACATAATCAACCCACCTATTCCCCCAGATCTCCTTCACCATTTCTATGATATCCCCCTTCACCTTTGTCTCATGAAGACATACTACATCTGCCTTTCAAGATTTGAGCATATTCCTAACTAATCTGCCTTCCAAGATCTGAGCATATTCCTAACTAATCCCCACTTCCTCCTACAATTCAACCCCCTCACATTCCAAGAAACAATTAACATTGGTCTTTATGGGCAAATATCCCTCCTTACTTCTAGACCCATAGCTCCCAATACTTATTATCTAACTCTAGCCTTTTCAGTTCATTCGACCCCTTCTTCTTAACAGTCAATTGATTTTCACCAATCTGCACTGAGAGTTGATTGCCTCTGTTCTGCTGCTTCTTGTCATCTATTTTCCTAAAAATCCCTTTGCCTTTTCCTCATGATCCTTGAAATCCACACAAGTTCTGTACTTAATTTGATGATGTATTCGTGAATCCATTCAGAGATGTTATTCTCATGTTCACTTCCTTCTGTTGACAGTTTCATTCTCATGGGACAGCTTCTTCTTCAAATCGATTTACAACTTCTCCTTGATTCTTCACTTGCATAGCTAATGTCTTTCTTTCATCTATTTTTTCCATGATTTCCATCACCTGATTAGCAGATACAGACTGGGTAACTTTTCTCTCCACCTCTGCCTGGGTTTTCAACTGGCTTGTCATTGCGTTACTTTAGTTGAGCGATATTTGCCAGAATCTCCATCTCTATTATGTCTTCTGTTTGGGCTTTTGATTAGGTTCCAGAAGTCTGGCCTTTTTGGGTTTGAAATCTGACCCAAATTTTCTTTAATTTTACCAGCTACTGGTCACCTCTTCTCTTTTCCTTTCACGAGATCTACACGTGACATTTTATTTGAATTTTCCTCAACATCTCCTGTACCAACAGAGCTGGGGCCCACGACAGTTAGGTCTTTCACCAATATAGGTAATTGCACTGTATCTCCCGCTGGATCATAGCTTGCACTTTTTCCGTGGACACCTCCATAACCAGTGGAATCGATTTTCCGTCACCTTTAACCTTTAAACGAGCCCAGTGAAGGTGGTTCTTTAGTGATGTCTCCTCCTCTGTTTCAATAAAGCCACCACGTTGATCCCTGATCTGCTTGAAGATCTTCTGTGACCACATGCTTAAAGAAAGCCCTAGGATTCTGATCCACACCCAATCTCTGGTGATTT
Source organism: Withania somnifera (assembly GCA_039654485.1). Taxonomy (NCBI): domain Eukaryota; kingdom Viridiplantae; phylum Streptophyta; class Magnoliopsida; order Solanales; family Solanaceae; genus Withania; species Withania somnifera. The sequence goes on along the minus strand of JBDJHY010000014.1, from coordinate 18,640,350 downwards.
CTGCTGGCCAGCATCCTGTAGTTGGGTTCCACCATTCAAGGACCAACTTCGTCTTTTTCCACAACCATGTTCCATTCATAACATGTTCAACTATTTTCTTTGAGGGAAGCTCAAACAAAAATAGCTCATCATTCATTGCAAAGACTTCAACTCCTCTATTTGTTTTCCACGTGTTGCAGGCCCTTCTTCTAACTTCGTTCAAGTGTGGAGGCTCCTGCGTCATCAACTGGAATCTGGCTACTAGACATCTGCTCAGCAGATCCTTTTTTGAAGTCGATGTGCCTCATCTGATCTTGGCACTGTTCCTGTTGACCTGTATTTCTGTTGACAACCTGTTAGTGATGCAGGCCTCTTTGAAGGATCCTTCTAATAGTCTAGGTGCAGGTTGAGGCTGCTGTGTTTCGTCTGGAATATAAATAAATCTAGACATTTTCTGTGCTATGTTACCCCATCGACCTCCGTAATAACTTTCTGGAGTAATAATGATTGACTTTTTCTGGCCTTGAATACCAATGAAGCTAATATACCTCCCATTTTCGTTGTACTTGAGGGTGCAAAAGAGTTCTGAGAAGTGATCCTTCGTCGTCCATCTTCTGACTTCCTTCCCCTGTGATTTTGATGCTTCAATAAAGACTGATACCAACAACTTCAAGACTTTATGGCTGACTTTAGCTCTCCTCATTAAATTGTTGCTGCACTCAACCCATTCGTACCATATTTCTGCTCCAGTATGGCATTTATTGATCTCGTATGACTTAAAATCCAGCATTGTCGTAAATGCTATTTTTCCCCAATGCATTAACTCCGGTCATATTTCTGGAAAAAGCATACCCCCCCCCCCCCCGCCCACCCCTCCCGAAGGAAAAAAGTGTTAATCTGCCTGGAATCACGAAACGCGCCGGCTAGTGGGGCACATGAAGTCGATCCCTTTAAGTTTCCGACGGCACGTGCAGGCGCGTGAGGGGATTTCGGGTGGTGGGTTTTACTGGGTTTAGGTCGCCAGGGCTTGATGGTGTCTATTATGGAAAAAATTCAATGGGATTGGTAGAAAGAAGAGGGATTCAGATGATAGGAAGGACCACTGGTGGTTTTTAGGCTGTAAAGTGTTTTTTTTTAAATTTTCACATAGGGGTTCCTGCCTGGGAGCATCTTTTTGAAAATCATTGTATTTTAGTTAATGGTCGTATAGTAGATATACCGAGTTATCGTTGCAAACCCATTTGGCAAATTTTATTTTGTATGCATCAAGGATCCAAGATGTCCAATCTGCACTCCCAACTAGATAGGTGACGCTCCACAATTTCAGAAGTGTCATTCCCGTTATGATGCATGAACTTTTTGCCGAATTCAATCTCCTTAAGTCAAGAATAAGTCAGAATTTACAAGTGTTGGATTTCAAACTACGTCAAGAATCTTACAACAACAACAACAACCCAATATATTCCCACCAAGTGGGGTCGTCAAGAATCTTATGTCATTATAAGTATATATAACATGTATATATTATAATCAAGTTTCTTTAGTCATAACAAAGTATCACACACTTTATTAATTTAACTTTTAAAATTATGTCAAATAATCACAATTTTATCATTGAGCAAACCATGCAAACTTGTTTGGCAAGTGTTTTGGTCTATTTTTTTCTTGAGCCGATGGTCTATTAAAGTAGCCTCTCTACCTCAAAGAGCTAGGTGTAAGGTCTGTGTACACTCTATCCTCCCCAGACTTCACTTTATGGGATTATACTAGGTATGTTGTTATTGCTGCTGCTTTCAATACATGAGGTGACTGGAAATACAAAAAGCTCGGCATACCTCTAATAGCTCCAATTTTTTTTAAAGTGAGCTCCAAATAAAATACTACGATTCTCCAAATCAAACGTTGCCAACAGTAGATATCTTCATTTAGATATTCCAAACATATTCAATAATGTATTTCGGGAACATCTTCAGATTGTTTAATAGGCTCTCTTATTAACTTATTAGATTTTATTTTCGTAGTATAATACCCATTTTGGGTCGTTAATAAGAACTACATTCATCAAGTTGGCATTGTTAATCAACGAAACCTTTTACTTGATTAAAAAACTACTACTGCATTCAATACCCAATATCATCAAGGCACTATTCATCATCTTCTTTAATTTAGCCCTAACTTGAACATAACCTATTTCAAGACCTTGCATAGAACTTCACTAAAATGGTAATTCTACTTCACAACACCTTCAAACTACTCGATCTATAATTATATTTAAAAATGGGTTGAAGATTTTAGCTCTTTCAAATCAAGCCCCAACATGAGTTCTTATTGAAGTTGTTATTAGAATTTAACTCATCCAAATATATAATGATGTTAATATAGGTGATAGCTAACTTGAATTAACACAAAGAATAAGACAAAACTTACCTTTGATTGCTTAAGATGAGATTAACTGTGAACTCTAGCATTTGTTCGTGGCTTTGCAAACTTGAAACTGTGGATTTAGATGGGACCATAAGAGGGCTAAATCTTTGGGCTCTAGTTAGTGAGAATATTTTGATCTTCTATAACCTTTTCTTGATCCAAACTAAATGTTTATAAACTTAAGTCTCATTGTTCCCTATTTATGCTCTCTGCCTTAATGCTCTTGGCATAGCGGTTTTTTCACTTATAACTGTGTACTATTGGCATAAAGTTCATCTCATGCTTGTATGTGCTATAATTTTGTCAATTCATTTGCAATTTCGTTCCATGGGGTGCGATGCCTGCACCCCATAAATTTCCAGTTCTTTGCCGTTTTGTGTTTCCTTATCCATTTTCAACACAAGTAAATATTCATACTCCATCTATGTACTCCTGAACCAATTATATAAGTATTAACATGTATGTTATAATATTTTTCTCAAGCATCGTCGTTGCGCAAAACAGTAATTGTTAGCGTGCCTTAAGGTATTAAAACTTAATTGAATTTTTAGGAGTGCTGCAGTCAAGGGAGGTTTCTGCAGTGAAATGTTGAACTAGAGGAGAGTTATTTTGAATTATGACAATCTGTGTCGGAGGTCAATGTAGTTAACCCACATTATTTTGGTTTCATTGGAGACCTTCAGGTTCTTTTTTAACTGGTTGGTATGTTACTGAATGTCCTTTTCAGAGATGACAGTTAAAGGGTGGTTTCTTGAATTGTGACTTGGGTGGTTTCTTTCATATAAGGAGTCATAGGCTCTTGGATAGACTGATTCTTCTTTCTAATAATTTTTCTTTGGCTAAGATACTTGTTTTGGATTGAACCTTTGGTTCGCCTGCAGTTAGTATTGCTACTGATTATTTTGAAGATTGCGGATACTGGTTCTTGTATTATTTGTCTTGTGTTTATGCAAGGATGCCCGACACCTGTTGACCATGTTAGTTCTATGCAGGTTATGGACATGCTAGGGCCTAGCTTGTGGGATGTATGGAATTCCTCTGGGCAGACGTAAGTATCTAATGCTGAGTTGCTCGGGAAGCTCTTTTTTCCTCCATTATCATGCATGTCATAAGCTTTTCTTTGAATAGTGAATATTCAGATGTAAATTTGTACTTCAAGCAGTAGAACATAAGAGCTTCACTAAGCTTTTCTATTGTTGCAGGATGTCTGCAGAAATGGTAGCATGTATTGCAGTTGAGTCTCTGTCAATCTTAAGCATAATGCATTCGCAAGGGTATGACATGTCCTTTTGTTGTTACTACTTACTACTACTATTACTGTGTCCAATTTAGTTGTCTAGCTGTTGGTTTCATCATTTATGTTGATGCTTTTGAACTTTACTACTCGATGCAAGTATCTTTTCTATGGATTTTTGTTCTCTACCTCAGTTATGTGCATGGAGATGTAAAGCCAGAGAACTTTTTGCTTGGTCAGCCATCAACAGCGCAGGAGAAGAAGTTGTTCCTTGTCGACTTGGGACTAGGTAAGAGCATTTATTTTACTGTAGTATCATAGTGATTGTAGCTTCAATATTCCGTTTATGTTTTCCTAACAACCAAATTACAGCAACAAAGTGGAGAGAGAATGTGAAAGATCCGCATGTGGTATATGATCAGTGACCTGACATGTTTAGGTCAGTTATATCATATATGTAGTGTTATTCTTAGCCATAATTTTTACCTCTACCATTTATTCGGCTTATCAACCTTTTGCGAATGAACTTCTAGAGGGATTGTTTGGTATGCTAGTGCTCATGCTCACTTGGGAAGGCTGCAGTCTTTAGGTTCTCTATTTTAAATTTAGTTATTCTGCACAAATGCGATTTGTATTACTGCAGATTGCTCGATTAGGAATTTTTTCCGTCTTAAACTTTTTTTGTACATCCTGCTCTTGGGCTAGTTATTCAGCATATATACAATTTGGGAATTTTTTTATTGATCGTTAAAGGTTGTAATATAGATAATCCATATGTAGAAGGTGCTGTAGATTGCGCGATTAGGCTCGTTTCCTTTGCTTCCATTATCTTACTATTTGCTGTTGCTGTTGTTCTTCTTTCCATTATTTTCATCGTGGCTTTTTTGCTACTGCATTCCTTTTTATACCTGCTTTGAAACGCTTTACTTGGGTTGAGGGTTTATTGGAAACAACCTCTCTACCTTCACGAGATAGAGATAAGATTTGCGTGTACGCCACCCTCTCCAAACCCCACTCGTGGAATTACACTAGGCATGTTGTTGTTATCCTGCTCTTAGGCTATGACCATATGTGTTAAGTAATTGAGGCAGCATTTTTATAGTTCATATTGTATTTTCTATGTTACTTGAGTCTTGGGTGGTTTCTGTTGTATAAAGTCGTAAGATCGTCCTCTATTGCAGAGATAAAGATAGCTGTATTAGGAAATTTGGTAGATTCTCCATAATCAAGGAACCTACTGTTGCTTGTATAGTGTCAATGTATCCAAGTGCTGTATTATCAATTTTCAAGAACAACTATAAACCTAGTTGGTGTTTTGGGGCACACACTTTTGTTGCTGGTGATTGACTGTAATATTTTGAGAGTATCATCCTTTATCTGTCCTTGACTTGTTGTCATGACTTTCCTTCAGCTTTCAACAATTGCAAAAGAAGAAAATAAAAGACTTTCTTTCAGCTTTAGAAATATTATGCATAGTAGTACTCCTTTTCATCTTAAGATGCCACTTTGCATAAACTTATCTCCCCGCAGTATTTTTTTTGTTTCCATTGCCTTTGGAATAAGATAGGACATTTTTGATTAGTTTAGGAAGGTCTTTATATGATTTTGTTGTGGGGAATTTTGATGATCTTGTACTGCGTTTTTTTCATTTGGTTCATTAGCTTTAGCAATATATGTGTTTTCACTACTTCTAACAAAACTTTTCCTTAGAAGTGTGAAGTAATATGATTGGGAGAAATATACGACTTATTGGGCTATTTTAGCCTCGTGGAACTTTAAATTGTACGATAAGAAATACACAGCATTCCTGATTAAAAGAAACAAGAATTTAAATGGCTGCCCCTATACGGGTTCAAGAGCTAGATATTGTTACAAGAGAATATTGTAGCTACCTAAAAGGCTTTATTAATTGGTGAATTCACGCTAACATAGAAAAGAGTGCACAACTTTATCCTTTATCTTGTGACTGGTAATCAGAGCTGTCAATGGTTAGACATTTCAAGGATGACAGGTTGTTGTTGTGGCTTCTTCACTGCTGTTATTTTCAAGGATGACTCTTCCCCGTTATTTTCAGCATGACTTCTCTACTACTGTATTTCCTATCTATACTTACTTTTGATATGCGTTACTTGAGCCGAAGGTCTGCGGAAGCAGCCTTTCTACCTTCACAAGGTAGGGGTAAGGCTGCGTACTCACCACCCTCCCCAAACTTCACTTGTAGGATTACATCGAGTATGTTGTTGATACATCTAGTGGTTATGTTCCTTGCTTTCAGGAGAGAGTCCTTTCCTGTTCAGTATGTGGTGGGAATTGTAGATAATGTACTTCTTGAGGTTGTGTACACAAGTGCACTACATAATGCAATGTATCTTGTTTTTAGGTACCATTATAACGTAACAGATACAAGGCTGGCAGAGCATGTGGAGAGAGGGACCGAAGATGGATTATATATAAGTTGTGTGGCATCTTGTTTCGGCTTGTGGGCTATTGTCATGGGTGCTGGAACCAATTTCACAAGCCAAGTTTATGAGCTGTCAACATTATTCTTGCACAAGGTAAATGTGAATTCCACTATGCTAATGGATCCTTCATTTGCCATATGCATCTACACATATTGGATGCTATGAGATTAGTGTATCGTACTCGCATATATGCTTTAAATACAATAAAAATTTGCCAAAAGCGGCACATTCCCCTACCAAATACTTCTATACAACCATAACCTATGTGTATATCCAAGTACATGTATGGTGTAACATAGTTCTTAATGCACTTCACTGCTGCTTCAACCTGATATTTAATCTATGCTTGTTCTTGTAATGCATTATTTACAGGAGCGGATTATGGAACAGTGGGAGAAGAACTATTATATTAGTTCTCTTACTGGTGCCACCAATGGAAGCTCCCTTGTTGTAATGTCAAAAGGTGTGTTCTCTAATTTCCACAGGTTGATCCGATGTGCTAAACTTTGATTGGTATTACACTGTACCTACAGTATTGTCAAAGCCTAGCGTAAGCCCTTAAACTAGATGCAAAGCAGGCTGAGCGCTTTGCCTTGCTTAGATGACACTTTATAGCAGTCACCAAGGCAGTAATGCATACATGTTCATACCAATGGGTTTTGTACTGAAGAGGCGACACTAAACAAAAAACATTTCACTTGATTATAAGTGTTTTAATTACTTTGCCCATGTAATTTTTGTTTGTGTTTATTATTTTTTTTATGAAATTAACTTTTTATTAATGATGTGGGCGTGAAAACACCAAGATACAAGAAATATACCAAAAAATATAAAATCTAAAAAAGATATCTAAGAATGACACCAAATCATCCCTACATAAAGAAACTTGGCTGGTGCACCAAAAGGAAGTAAGAGATAAGAGGCTATTTCTCAGTTGTGTCTTCAAGTGCTCTCTTGTTTCTTTCTCTCCAAATGACGGACATGAGAGCTAGTGGAGCAACATTTCATGCCCTGCATCTTTTCTTCCACATGTGGTGATTCCAAGTGAACGTTAAATCTTTCAAAGTGCCGGGCATAACCCAATATATTCAAATCAACACTAAGATTTCTCACCATAATCTCGATGTTACCTGATAATGAAGGAGAAGATGGTCAACTTCTTCATCTGAGACCTTACACATGAAATACCTCTCTTGTTTCTAGCCAAAATCATCATCTTGTTGCTAGCCAAATGAAGAAACACACCTTTCTTGGAATTTTTGGAATCCAAATTGATCTATGTGGAAATGCAACCCTTCCATAACCAGGAGCTTCTCATAGAAAGACTAAACAACAAAAACTTCAATTTTCCCTGCCACACATCTCATTGCATATGAAGCAAGTCGACTAACTTTTGGAACTCGGTCACTTTCCAATCTTGCAGGTTTCTCTTAAAGCTCAAATCCCCAAAAAATTCGCTATCTGGTATCCTCTGCGCTCATTGGACTGTCATCACTTTTTTTATATGAGGTTTTATAAACGTTAAAAAAAAAGTCACAAAATGTTGTCCCTGACACTACCTGTCGCCTGTAAGCTCACCCTTTTTCTATCCCCCACTATAAAAGATTCATGATTGCTAAACTCTTCCCATCCCTTCACGATGTTCCTGCACAACCATAACCATAAGGCATGGTAGCCTTTTTACTCCTCGAATCCCCTTCCAAGACCCTGTATTTTTTCACTATGACCTTTTTCCAGAAGGCATGTTCCTCCGTGCCGCAGAACTCCATAGGCATTTTCCCAGTACGAGTCTTATTGAGAACTCTTCAACTCCGAACCCTCCCAATACTTAGGATTTGTAACGGTCTCCCACTTCACTAAGTGAAACTTCCTTGCTACAACTTTGAATCCCATAGAATGTTTCTTTGAAATCTCTCCAACTTTTCGGTGACGCTGGCAGGACCTGGAACATAGACATGAAAATGTTTGGGATACTCGATAATATGCTCTTAATAAGCTCTTCCTTTCTTCCTTGGACAAGTTCTTTTTCTGCCACCTCTGCAATACTGGGTTCCATGCTGTTTGTTCTTTCTTTGAAACACCGAACAATAATCCAAGGTAGGTGGTGGGAAGAGCAGTCTCAATATCCTATAAATCTCCAACTGGAATTATCTCAAACGTTTTGAGATTAATCTCAAGGCCTAATACCACCTGAAACCATGGTAACACAAGTCCAACTGTGTCCTTTTCGCATCACGTCACAAAATACTATAGTGTTATCCACAACCAATAGATGGGAAAACCTCATGGTGCCATGATCCCAATTGCTGCCGTGGAACCCGTCAAATATCCATCATCACTACTCTATCCATCATCCTACCTAGCGCCTCCATAACTAGTATGAACAACAATTGTTTCAAACCTCTCAAACCACCGAAAAAGCCACACAGACCATTCCCAAGAATCAAGTACCTTACTGTCTAATGCACTTTCTTCACAAGATCCATTTGCACGACAACATGGTACTCTTTTCTTGTTGAACCTACCTCTTCATTTACCACCTAAGCATTTAGAATTTCTACCTTCCACAAAAACATTTTGGAAGGCTGACACAGTCTCTTCTAAGACCTAAGTATATTGTAAAGTACCTTAAGAATAATTTGTAGATCTCCTCTTTAGACTATAGGTTTATCAGCGTTGCGTGCTGCACCCTCCCAATGATACTTGTTTATCAACCATCCACTTGCTACGAGAATGTATCATGATGAGAATCAAAACAGTCATGCGAATCTTCCATTTCGGGGTGTAGTTTATTGAATGAATGTGTCAGTTTGGTTCCACCACTTTGGGATTAAAAGATAATTGTCTCTTGTTGATACATACAATTGTTGTTGTGACTCATGCACGCACACTCTAACAGTGTATGTGCATTTGTATATGCATGCATGTATAATTGAGTGTGTGCATGTACACACAATGAGTAACATTTGTAACCTAAATGGTTTAAAGGCCTTATTTCCCATCTCAGTGGCAAAATGAGAATCCTATTCTTGAAGGCTTTACCTTTATAACTTTACGCTCTAGGTAATGGGCTTCCTTTGAAAAAGAATGTTAAAATCATTATTTTGTATTTGCAGGCACACATTTCAGCCTGCAGTCTTATAAAGTAAGCGAGTCATTCCCGTTCTAGTGGATAAGCAAGAAGTGGAAGGAAGGGTTCCATGTAACCTCCATGGCAACTGCTGGAAGTAGGTGGACGGTTGTTATGTCTCGCAATTCAGGTGTCAGTAGCCAGGTTGTTCCTCTTTGTTTGTCTGCATGTTTGTGATCATCTCTTCTAGTCCACGTCATCTTATTTTCATTAGTATCTTTATTGCAACACTATAAGCCTAGGCTTGAGCGGAGGAGACAGTCCATATCTTAATCTTTTTTCTTTTCCTTTTCCAATGGTTGTCGAATTATAAGAGATCTTTTACGGGATTTTGCTAGAGCGCAAAATATTGATGTCAGGAAACTATATTTGGTACAAGGAAATAACGGAGTAATTGTGGTTGAGAGAAAACAGAAATGAGCTTCTTTGAAGTGAAGTGCCTATTTATCCATATACAGAAGTTGCCAAACAGTCAGTGCCTACAGCATCAATCTGGAATTACAATTAATACTATTTTTGATAAATGAATTA
>JBDJHY010000014.1:18595416-18605988 GCA_039654485.1 Withania somnifera | reverse complement strand
AGAAGCAATAAGAATATTGCATATAATATTTTTAAACCCCAAGAAGTACTTTCTTTCAATGTGCAATTACCAGACTTTCTGGGAAAAAGAATTCGAGCATTATTTTTCTGAGTGATTGTTCACTACTACGACAATACATTCAGGTGATCTTTAAGTATTTCTGAGTTTCAAAATAAGCAAATTCAAGTCGATTCACCAACTTAAGTTTGATAAGGTATGGTGAAAGTCAACAACAACAACAACAACAACATACCCAAAAAATTCGTTAAAAATAATGTGTGAAATGTTCTTAATACACATCTTATTTTTTGAAGTCAGAAAAAACATCATTAAAATGTTATTTGTTGAAAAAAAAGTTTGATGATTCTTTTGACTTTCAAGAACAACAAAATAATTCAGAATATCCTAGACAATATTCTAAATGATCTTGGCGTTCCTTGTTTTGTAGCTCAAAAATGTTATATAAGGTGTCCGTATGTATGTTGTTGACCAACAAAATCAATAAGAAACATGTTTGAATAGGCTATACTGTAAAGAATTTTACTACACAAATTAATAGATGATTACTTTAGTATACCATGGAAGGTGGAGTTTTAATTATTCCCCATCCAACCCATTATATTTTAGACGTCAAGTAATAAACTCCCTTGAACAGGTTTCACTTCCCATTCCTCCATGGCAGTTGGAGGGGAAAAAACAGAACCGTACAAGTAAAGCTATCTCTCTCACCAATCATTTTCTTTCTGTTTCAATAGCAGAAACATGTGAGGATGGCGACTTATAGCTGTTTGTCCCCATTAATGTTAGATTTAGTAATCTAACAAATACAGCAGGCTCTCTTAGTACTTTAACCACAACCATGGCCATAGAAATAAAAAGTATTTTTTTTTCATGTCGGCGCCAGAAAAAGAACAACTTGCTGGTATTTCCAGGGTCGCCAAAAGTATAAAGAAGCAGAAGCATGAAATTGACAACAAAAGACCTTGTACAACAGTAGATCAAAGAAAAATGCCTCCCAGATTAAAAAGGAAAAACAACTTCCCCAGCCTCACCCGGCCGTTTGACTTATGGCATTCCCCTTGAAAAGGATGCCAGGCTAAGCACTTTTTTTTTTTTGGACACAAGTTTTTCAAGACGCACCAAAATAGAATTTTCGGAGTAAAATGGAGCAACTATTTTCCCTATTAAAAGATGAACTTTGGACCTAACTCAACCCAAGAAGCCAACTAAAGAGAAACAAAACTAACTAAAGAAGCAAGGATAGTCAAAAATCTTTATAGCAGACAACAATGCACTCCATCAACAAATGTGGGACATTCTAACACCCCCATTACATCCAGGCAAGATATTTGGAGCATGAGATATCGTAACCTAAGAGGCTCAACATTGGATAATTTCAACAATAGATACGGATCCTACTCTAATTCCATGTTTAAAAAAAAAATTGGCCTAACTCAAACTCAAAAGCTAACTCAAAACGTGAGAGTAGTCCAAAATAAGAAGACAACAACCCACTCCGGTAATCAATGTGGATCACTCTAACACCCCCATACTCTGGTATAAACTGAAAAAAGTTACAACTCCATGATAAATCAAAATTGCGAGAGTATCACATACCTTGGGTCAGAGGAGCGGATTATTCTTATAACTTGACCAATGCAGTTACGAGGTCGCCTTATTTTTATGTCAGAATCATAAACTGAATATCCTAAACAGGGAGGATCCGAATTAAATAGAAGGTAAACTAAAGTCACCAATGCAAAGATCATATAAGTTGCAAACAAGAGTAGCCTACCCATGGGAGGAACTCCAGTTTGATAAACCTGGTGAAAAGATTAAATAATGTTATCATGTAAATTATTGTAAAAGCAAAATGTTAAAGAGTCAAGCACATAATGATGGAAACGTAAACCAACATATTCTGTATTACATAAATTTATGGGGTTATTACTTTCATTTACATTTCCTATTAGGGAACATAACATATGCAACTCCATTGATCCTTATGACATATTGCAAATAACGGAAGCAAAGCAGAAAGAATAAATACAAAGGTAAGATAATTAGCTCTACCATTTTCCTCAACTATGTTCTCATTTCTTATTATCAATTTTAGATAAGACATGACTAGTTGTAGTATTGTTCTGTGGTTTTTGTTACTTTCTGTAGTTTCCCGTACTATCAGTTGATATTATATTATGCCTTTTTCTAAATTATTTTTGTTTTATGCCGGAGATCTATCGGAAAAAGCCTCTCTACCTCACATCTGAGGTAGTGGTACAGACTGCGTACACTCTATCCTTCCCAGACCGCACATTGTGGGAATATACTGTGCTTTTTGTTGTTGTTGTTGTTGTTGTAGATACGACATGACTAGTTAACTAAGACTTAAGGACTAAAGTTGACAGAATCATATCCTGACTGGTGAAGCTATAGAACATGGTCCCTCCAAAATCCAGGTTTCCATTTATCATCTAAGTTTGTAAAATAGAGATGCATATCTACACTCTAACTCAGTTATGGCTCATAAATCTGAGTGTAGCGAGGATATCGGCCACTGCCAAACAAAATTAGACCCTGCAGATCATCCAACTCAGAGCACACTTTATGCACTAGACTGTCTACATGGTCTCATTATTTGGCATCAGAATAGGGTTCTTCCACGGGTCTGTCCAACTGGCCAGAAAGATCCAAAGGCACTACTTTTTCTAAGATTGTAATTTAAGAGAACTCCTCTCCCTTCAATCAAATCATAGGACTAAAGAAAGGTAATGTATAAAAAAATACAATAGCCATCTATTTTATTAATTGAATCACAGGAAACCAGCAAAGATTACATGGAATGTGCATCTAGTCGACAAATTTCCAAGCCAATTATTATTTATCTGGTAAATATTTCCAAGCCAAATTACTGAAGCTCATCAAGATAAACAAAAATGTTTCCACATCTCTCAAGACTCAAGTCATAGATATGGTAAGAGATACATACATGACATGTAGATAGAAGTGCTTTCAATTTGGGAGAGGTGGCAGCCACCTGACATGCCACTATCTTTAAAGCAGCAGCATCTGAAGCAGGGTGTTTTGGCTTGTTAGGTTTAACGCCAAGCTTCCGCCTACATCCTACAGCACCGCAGTGACAATCTTGATCTGCACCAAATTGAACAAACCTGCTATACTTGTTAGACTCAAATAGGCAATGTACATTCCGAGAAGGTTTTCTTATATAGGTATTTAGACTCGCAAAAGAATAACACAATGACCTTATAGGTGGAAGAGAAATACGTAAATTAAAGTGCAGTCTCTTACTGGTAATCGTAGGTCAGATGCTCGCCCTTTTTAATGCCTCGTGTTGCAAATATGCCAATTCTTGTTTCACCATCAATCATCCTAAAGCACCAGACATGGAAATGAAATATAATTGAGTTGAATCTCCAGGAATGGGGTTGAGAATGCAAGCGTATGATTAATTATTAAGCTATTTCTATACCATTTCTGCATCTCAGTATTTGGACAACAACTATGATTAATGTATCTGGATTTGTTGCCCTTGTAAGTGGCATCAATCACCATATCTCGATTGATTTCACAAAGGTAAAAGTTTGTTTCCCCAATATGCTTCATTTTCCAAAGCCTCTCTTCACATGTTTTGTCATCTATAACTGCAGTATTAAGCATATTTCCTTGCTAAATGAAGTTCAGAATGCACAAAACATACATTATTCCTCAAAATATAAGCAAAAAGTGAAAGAATTTCACCTTCTCCAACATACTCTATAACAAAATCTCCTTGATTGATATCTTCATCTGCCACAATTCCAGAGCCACATTTCTCAGTCTGCATGTTACATGTCAACAAACTTGACCAACCATTTATATAATGACCAAAAATTTGAGGAAGAAAATGCTTGTTGTACGGTTTTCAAAAATATGCAAAGCAATAAAAAGTGAAAATGTAATCTCTTCTTTTCTTTCAAGATACATGAAAGACACAAAATGCCACAATAAACAGAGACAATAATCACTCCCCTCTGGACATCCTTTTTTTAAATGTAATAACTCTAAGACTGCTCAACAGAAATTTTCAAGAAATCATCAGACATCAGGTTCATCTATGCAGGGTTTAACATTGATTTACTCACTCCTGATCAGGGTCTAAGTTCAGGAGACCAAGTTGAACTGGTATGGACTGTTTTGGCCAAAGATAGTCCTAGGATGAGTACCACTGTCTTGATGACAGGATAGCTATAACTCTCTTGGCAACTAATTTGGATAGTATTTCTCTGGTCACACAATAGGTACTAGACAAACTTAAGCAGAAGTAAAACAAAACGAAGGAATAAGGGAATTGAAACTGCCACAAGGATAATTCAGCAACCTTTAAAGAAATAAATCATAAACAAGACTATTAGTGTAACTTCCTTCATTGATCATTCTCCCATTTTTGATGAGATAATTGATTTCCTTGGCATCAAGTAGATGCAGAAAATGATGAGTACTAAGTGCTAAAAAATTGGTGAAACTTCTATCCGTTCTACCTATAACAAAATGAGTTTGGAGTTTCCTCCCAAAGTTACAACCATTTGTCTTATTCCATTCTAATTTTTCCAGCAAAATTAGAAGTTTCTCTGCCAGTGTCAAATTGAAAAATATATATTGAGTTTGACACAGCACAATCAACATATAACCCACATCAACCAAGTATCATACGTGACAGTAATAATCACATGAGATAATATGATTGAATAGATATATAATACAAGGAAGTGAAAAGTCCATAACGCACCACAGCCCAAGGTCAACAATCTACTTTCTAGTCCAACAATGTCGACTCTAGAAAAATGGAAAAATATCAAAGGTTCTTTTATTGGGGGTGTGTGGTTTTGGGGTGGGCGGGGGGATCGTGGTGTCACGGCCAACTTGCGTGCACCTCAACTAATTCTATAGGATACATGTTAGCAGCTAATGGATACCTGGTAACTTTGCCCACCAAAGCTAACATAGATAGAAAGAAATCATCCAATGCTTTGACTCTATTGGGATTTGAACTTAAGCACTCATGGTGCTCAACCCAGCCAATGACCAGTAGGCCACAGCTCAAAGGTTCTAAATGAAGTTTTTCGGTCTCATGTGGCTAAAGAAGATATATGACTCTTCCAAAGAAGGTAAAAAAGATTTGATTTGGGTAATTTAAGTAAATCTTATTGAAGCAAATACCAGTGAGGTATTAACAAATCGAATAGAATAATACAGAATTACAAGAGTCTCCACAAGACATCACAAACTGTAATCTCAATGAGAAGAAATTAAAAACAATTAAGCAGTTAAAATGCATCCATCAGGCGATATTTGTTCAATTATCTGAAGCTGCTTACAGTTCTTAAAAGTGTCTACCTTCACTAATTTCATCTTCTTCACAGGACGTTGATGGAATGGCTTATTCAGACAAGAACTCCCACATTTACAGCCCGAGGAGCAGCTTGACAACAGCATGCTGTAAAATTAAAGAAAAGTATGGAAACAAATTATGCAATTCTCTAAAGCTATTTCAAATGCCCCAAAATAAAATGCTCAAATAAAATCTTTAAGCTGCTCATTCTTCCAATCAATCAAATACGTATCACCCATCCAAAAGAACTGCCCAAGAGAACTAGAACAATCAAAGATTAACCAAAATAAATAAATAAAACCATAAGAATCAAATAAGAAAATGAATGCCTAGACTAATCACATGATCTTTCTAAACAACCTAACCAAGAATTGGAGTTGCACCCCATTGGCCATAACGCTTTGGTGCATTGCAGTGTTCTCAAAAGAGCTCTAAAGCCCGTTAGGCTTTTAGTGCAAAGTGCAAACAAAATGTGGGCTTTAATGAAAAAAGGCACAAATGGATTAGTAAATACAAATATATATTTTCAAACTAATAATATAAGCATGAAAAATAAATACACGGACAAAAAAATTGAAAAGAATTTAGAATATAAAGAAATATCAATTGTTTAGTATTGTCCGAAGTTAGGAGAGGCTTATTGGTAAGAAAAAGTTCGTCGTTTTAGAGCCTTGATGACGACACTGGAGCGCACATTAAGCGACGTGAAACGCTCAACATGTTTTGAGCTCGTTTTGGAGCTTAAGATTGCCTTTGACAACATTGGTGTGCATGGTTCCAATAACATCAAAAGTCAATAGCTTTTCCATCTTTTTCTTAGCCTTTATTTAATGGTCAACTACCTTCCCAAAAATAATAATAAGAAAAGGAAAAAAAAGGAACCTAAACCTTTTTCTTTTGCCTCCTCTAAATTTGAATATTGAAAAAAAAAAACAAAAGAAATTTCAATTGAAAACAATAAAAACATTTAAAAAAAGGACTTGTGTTGGGTTGGCACTACAAATCTAATCCAAATAAAATAGATACAAAAATATATACGGGAGAATAAATATGTCTGCTACTAGAAATTATACCATGGGAACAATGGGCAAAAGAAGAATACCACAAGAATTTAAGCAGTACATGTCACTAGGTTTATTTTTAGTATAAAATGCTAAGAGCCTAAAACATGCGATCAGCTAAAGAACCACTGAGAACTCTAATTTTAATGTGTTTATGAACTAGGTCATAGAGCCAGTATTTCCACAGATGTATGTAACACTTTTCCATTTCCTGACTGCCAACTGAACTTAATCTAAATCATCCTCACCCACAGAGACAGTCCTTGCCACACACAGCAGAAGTTTCTGCTGTTGAGCTGCAGGAACAAAATATACCATCATCATCCAGACGTCGTTTTACCTTCTTAGTGAGGTAGATATCTTCAAGTAGTTAGTACCAACAGAAGAGGAAAAAGAGGAGGATACAAAGCAAGATAAAAAATATAAAAGACTGTGAAGATCAAATAGAAAATCTAAATGAATAAGCAAGTGAGATGAAGCACAAAGATCTTATCCAAGATATGCAGAAGCAAACAGCACACGCTTAGGATTAAACTATCATAATATTAAAGAGCATCTAATATATAGGTGAAGAGTATCATAGGCAACAAATATTAAGACCATCAGATGAAAGGATACTCCTCTTAATAAAGGTATAGGGCATTGCTTGCCATTTATTTAACCAAACTGGAAGTTCAAAATCAACAGGATCACCAATCTCCTTTATAAGTTTGCTGAATACGTGCCCAATTCCACCATGAACAGCAGTCTGGCCACGGAAAAAAACTAGCCTATTAACAAGAAAATATATTTTGCCTTCAAAAGTAAACTCTTCCAAATCAATTGATTGAGATGATTGGAATCAGCAGTGGAAATCCCAACTTTTTATGTATTTCAATAAGTATAAGAAGCTCAAGAATTAAACCACAGAGAGAACCACTTTCTAAAAGATAGCCTAACCCACAAAATCAAAAGGAATGGGCATCTGACTACAAGACGGGGATCTTTCTAGCTGCAATATATAATTAAAAGAATGACCAATATATTAATCAAATAAAAACTAACATAGATTTAAACCCAAAAAATCTTCCAACAAACACTGTCGGTATTATGGGCCAAAAAAATTCACTATCAGCATAAGGACATGAGCGAAGGCAAATGCCCACAAATAAATGGAAAGAATTTACCCAATGGTTTTTGCCTCCACTAGGATTTGAGCCTGATACCTCATGATCTTCCTACCACTTCATTACGACTAGACCACACCCTTGGGTGCATCTCAGGTCAATATAAAATATAATGAGTTTCTACTAAATAAATAGGAAAAAAAAGATCCATGTAGTGGATGGATTTGAAGTTAAGGAAAGCATATCCACTATGTTCCCCTAAATTAGTTAGTGATGCAAATAACATAAAAGCGTATAGGTCTCAATTCCCTATATATTTAAGTTGAACACAATTAGAAAACATCACGCTCTCTTCTTCACATTTGCAAACATGAAATAAGGAATGTGGAGACAAAAGTAAATGCCTAAATCAAACAACCAGCTTGCAGAATAAGAAAACAAAAAGTTAAAAGCTACTGAATCACTAAATGCACATAATTTGGAAGCATTATGTGACTAGGAGGTAAGGGGTTCGAGCATTGGAAACAGCCTCCAGTAGAAATGCAAGGTACGACTGCGTACAATAGACCCTTGTGGTCGGGCCCTTCCCCGGACCTCGCGCATGGCGGGAGCTTAATGCACCAGGCTTCCCTTTTTTTATTCTCAATAGTCACTGAAGTTAGACTTGAATTCAAGTCACTATCTAGCTAGTCTTTTGACTTCACTGGAGTTGCTCAAGCAGCTGTCAATTTACTATTAATTTCGCAGGATATCATATCGTCCCGACTGTACCAACTGCTTCCAACCAACCCTTCTCCTTTAGAGATCTCGCTATTTCGCTTCATTAATAAAAAGAAAGACCAAGGGAGAGAGCAGAAATGGTTGAGATTCAACTATGTACAATGAAAAATGTAACTTGTACAAACACAAATAAAAAAGTTTATTAATAGATAGCACACAGAATAATATCACAAATATAATATCTTTGTATATTAAATTGATATAGACAACATGAGAAACAAAGAGTATGAACTAGAAGAAATTAGTATCTGAACCTTCATAGCAGGCATCACTTTGACTGCACTGGCTATAACACTGATTGACTATAACCTAAAAATGGTAAGACAAGGAATCAATTAGTGTGCAGAGAATCTGATATACAAAGTAGAAAATTGCAGATAATAATTTATTAAAAAACCGCCATAACTGATATGTCAGAGAATACAGTACTTGCGTTACCCCACCCCCCACCCCAACCAAACAGGTTTTTACTGTTTGAGTGGTCCAAAAATTTCAACTATTATCTTTTATTCCCTGAAATATGATTCTTCATACTCATGTAGCTATGAGATAAAAATTTGGATGACCATTAAGTGGCATTAAGTGTAAGGCTATAATCTTTTCAATCCTAGTCTATATAGCTTTAAACTTTAACAAGCAATATTTTGCAGCTACCTATAACAAAAGCACACATATTAAAGGTTTTTCCAGCTGCGAAGCACATTATTTTGTAATGGATGCAACAGGAAAAATTCATAGGAATGATGATTTTATCTCTGATTAAAAGGAAGTTCATGAAAATAAAATACATAAACCAAGGACTTCCGCAATTTTATTTATGCCAATGCTGGGCCAATGAAGTGTCTCTCATTTAATGGATAATCTTAAGATCAAGTTCAGAATTTCGACCATTCAGCTTTCTCAACCAAACATTATCCACCACTTTATCTGCATTGAATATATTTCTTGAACCTTGAGTTTACCTGAAAAGCTGATCTGAGCTGATGACCATTTAGCCTACTATTGCTCATCCCAGTTAAATGTCAACCATGACCTAGGCAGCATCAAGAAAACAGGAACAAGTCACTTTCAAAATTACGGAAAGCAATAATGATTGCTCCAGTACCAAACTGTACCGAAGGAAACTAAAGGGAGAACAAAGCAGGCATTTCTCATTAAAACATGCAGAGTTTATACCTGCTATATGGAAGGAAAGGAATGCTAGGATTTTTTATGGAAGGTGAAACAATGTGAAAAACTTGCAAGAGAGATCACTTGTATATGCAATGTTCGAGCTTCTGATGCCATGAGGAGAAAACTGATGAACTGCAGCTCTAAAGAAGCAATCAGGATGAATCCTGAAGTATAAGTGTCAAGCAGTAGCTGTTTTCGTCTAAGTTACTCAGGCCCGGATGCGCGTGTCTAATACAAGTGTGAATATAGAGGTCGAATCTTTCTTGATCTAAATTCTAAGATTCGGGGGTATGGATCCAGGTATGGAAACGGGTGCAGGGATTCGGCTAGAAATATCAAATATCTAAAAACAGAGTTATATGTCTGGAAAACTCTCAAGGAAAATATATTGATCAAGAGGGGAATCTTAGAAGGTGATATAAGGAAAACGACCAACATAGAAACTTCTATGTCCAGGGTACTCCATTTTCTCCGGTTTTACCTTAGCATTTGTTTTGATTATAAAAATCATTGTATCTATCCCACCAAATTTCATTGTTGATTTTGGACAAAGTACCCAAAATCATTGACTAAATCCGGTATGGATCCCACACTCATGTCATGTCAATACGGGTGCGGCACCAAAAGTGAAGATTCTGAGTAACTTAGAACTTTTCTTATTCCGATTCTACGATAGCAGTTAATTCTTGTTATCCCTTGTTTTATTTGGTAGTCAAGGAGTTCCTTCCAGGTTAGCAGGCTGAGTTCTAGCTTGCTGTTTATAAAATTTTTCTTGGTAATTAATACAAAAAATAAGAGAATTACCAGACGGAAAATGAACAATAAACATGAACAAAACACTGAAAGCTAAGCTAGTTAATTAGTGGATCACACACATGTTTGAAAAATGGTGACTTTAAAAAGGAGTTGGATATGGAAATATATCAGGAACTTATAGATATTGTTCTTAGAGCACATTTACATAAAAGTGGGTGCTGACAGAAAATTTTATGTTTAAAAGGAAGATGTGTTAGGATATACATCCCTAAAAGATCAACCCTACCCCCCCCCCCCAAAAAAAAAA
>JBDJHY010000014.1:18577013-18595316 GCA_039654485.1 Withania somnifera | reverse complement strand
TTCGTGATAATTTATTCTAATATATCTTTAATATAATATATATATATATATATATATATATATATATGTAGTATATTTTTAATATGTCTAAAATATCTTTAACATTAGTACATTTCGTGTATGTTGTTAGTATATAGTTAATATGTCTAATATATAGTATATATATGTAGTATATTGTTAATATGTCTAATATATCTTTAATATATATTATATTTTGTGTATATCGTTAGTATATAATATATATCGTTAGTATATATTGTTAATATATATAATATATCTTTAATATATAGTATATATATATGTAATATATTGTTAATATATCTAACAAATCTTTAATATATGGTATATTTTGTATAAATCGTTAGTATATATTGTTAATATGTCTAATATATTTTTAATATATAATATATATTGTTAAAATATAGTATATACCTTTATGTATATCGTTAATATATATTGTAAATATGTCTAATATATTTTTGATATAGAGTATTTATTGTTAAAATATAGTATATACCTTTGTGTATATCGTTAGTATATATTGTTAATATGTCTAATATATCTTTGATATATAATATATGTAGATAAAATATAGTATATACCTTTGTGTATATCGTTAGTTTATATTGTTAATATATTTAATATATCTTTAATATATAGTATATATATTGGTATATTTTCTATATATAGACTATCGTATATATCGTTAGTATGTATTGTTACTCATTAATATGTATTTTTAGTATGTTTAATATATCCTTAATATAGTGTGTGTATATATATATATATATATATGTAATACATTTGTGTATATATATATATATATATATCTTTAGTGTGTATATATTTTTTGTATATATTGTTTATATATATCTTTATATTATAGTACATACTTCTAACATATTTCATATATATTGTAAGTAACTTAGCATATTTAGTATATATCGTTACTAGTTAGTATGTATTTTTAATATATATATGTAAATAGTATATATAACTTGTTCTATATCGTACTAATTTTAAATTTAAATATAAATATATATTTGTATAAGTTAAACACGTTTAAATTTTGTTTTAAAACATAAACATTGTTCATAACGAGTCAGAACAACCACTGTTCACATGAATTGGGTTGGTCCGAATCAAATATTTTAAACCGATTAAGATCGGCTCATTTGAAACCGACCCAGAACAATATAACCCTAGTTGGACCAAACATTAAATGGTCCATATTGGATCGAGCCGGCCCGGCTGCCATGGTTGGTTTAGTTTCCCTAAAACAAAAGTTCATTTATAAAGATATTAGCCGTTGTCAACTTTTATAAGAAGCTGTATATAATAATGGCACTACATATTTGTTTACCAAAGACAACACGTCTCAAATTCTTTAACTCAAATTTCTCGTTATCACGTAATTTTTTTATTTTAATTTTTTTGTCTTACTTTATCAACTTAAACATAAAATGTAAGAAAATAAACAAAATTTTTGAATTTATAGATGATAGTCCAAGTTAATTTTGTTAAAATATTAGTATTATTATCATACAAATATCAAGATGTTGGTTGCCTATGTCTTGAGCAAAGCCTGTATAGAAATTAGTATATAATGCTGATCTTGTGTTTTGGACGTTCAGTGTAACAACAATTTCTTATGCCTCCAATTAAAGTGAAATTCGAGAAGGGAACAAGAACATGCACGGGTACGTCATGGTGTATTGCCCTCATGTAGGTCAAATTAATTCTAATTGACTGGTAGATTCTTGTACTTGGCATCACGATATTCTTTGGAACAACCAATTGTTGGTTAAAATATTGTAAAATAATCCAAATTTTAAAAAGTATTGTTATAAATCTCTATATTAATTAATTCTACTGAATAATAGTAGTCGAAATAGTTACTTAATGATAAATATAAAATTGAAACATAATTAATTTTAAAGTGCACAAATTAAAAAAAATAACTAATATAAAAAAGAAACCAAGAAAGTACTAATTATCGCCGCCGGTTATTCCGAAGTTTATGCTAAGTACGGCTAATTGACTGAAAAAATTCTTGTACTAGGCATCGTAAATATCTAATTTCCTCTGTACTTTATATTCTGCAAGAACAACTATGGGTTAAAATATTAGTATTAAAATAGTTAATCCAAAGTATCAAGCTTTTGACACCCTAAGAAGTCTTGTAAAAAGACTACATCATCTTGTTTGTTTTGTTTTACAAATACATCGGTTTTTTCATAAACAAAGATAAAGAAGTTGGGATGTTTCTCCATAAATAGCTCCACATCCCAAACACTACCAGCCACTAGTAGCATCTTCTTTTCCTCAAAGAAATTTCTTCAAGAAAACATACAAAAATGGCCATCAGAAAATCAAACAAGCCTTCACAAGCTGCAAATTTTGAAGCTAATTATGAGAAGATGTTCGAGTTTGGGTAAGAGACATGGCTACGGTGATGAATATGAACTTCCCCAAGGACATTTTGCAGTTTACATGGGAGGAAGAAAACTCGATACATTGTACCAGTTTCTTTCTTGAGTCATCCCGAGTTTCAGTGCTTCCTTAGACAAGCGGCGGAAGGATTTGGCTTTGATTGATCACGACATGGGCATCTCCATTCCCTGGCGAAGAAATTGTTTTCGGCACACTGATTGCCATGCTTGGGTAAAAAGATCGTGAATATTGATTTGGTGTATGGTTATGGATTAGGATTAAAAAATTGTACAAAAAATCTTGGAATTTTTCTTGCAAGTTGTGTTCTTTTGTACCTTGTGAGGGAAATGAAATGTCTCTTGATCTATTTTTCATTTTCGATACCAAATGTCCAATCTATTTGCAATTCTTTATCTGGGAAAAGTCCAATTAACTATATTAGATTTAGAACTGATAGCAGTCTTTTTGAAACGTAACCTACTACCAATGCATAAATAACGTTGCTTATTTCTAGTAGCAATACTGACATTAAAAGGTATTGAAGACCTGGTTGAGCAAATAAAACACATTTCTCTGTTAATTTTTACTTCTAGACGGGTTGGACATATAAGTTGACATATTATGATACATACCATGTAGTGTTTACCAAATGTAGCTACAATTATTGTAACAAGCGGAAGAGCTATATTCAGGCGTCGAATAATAATTATATGAGTTCATTATATATCAGTTGAGAACACGTGTAACGATTGAATCTAAATGTTTGCTACATCGTATCATTTTTCTTTTTCATTTTCACATGCTTGGCTCATAAAAATAAATCAAGACAGTGATTACATGAGTCGATTGCACAAGTACTCCACATTCTCAAAGAAATATGTACAACTTAGAAGTAGATGTAGGGTTTCATGACTACTGAAATGTGTAAATTGTGACATTCATTAGTGCAAATTCTCATTTGAAGAATTTGGAACAGAAGACATCTCAAATTCTTCAACAATTAAGACTTGCGCGTTCTCACATGACTAACATTCTTTTATCAAAACAACCGCATACCGTAGAAAATAGCAGAAAAAAATAAATAATTGAAAAAACTTTTTGCTAGTCTAAGATTGTTGACTAAAATCTAAAAAAATTATCTAAAAAAAAAAAGGAAGCCTTCAAAGGAGAGTTGTAATGGAAGACCTAGGATTAACTTAAATTAGTTTTATTGGGTTGATTACAAATAACTGAGGCCACCCCTATTATACTTATAGTGAGATGGTTCTACATACTAATAATTTACTATAATTTCTTAACTCCAAAGAAATTCAACACATTTCTTAGATACAAAATTCAGACCATCCGTTAGTACAAAATATCAAAGAGACTGCACAACAATTTTTTTGAATTCTTATTAATATCTGTGTTCTTTCCAAAAAAATTGTTTATATATTTTCACACATGCATCAACTTTTTGTCATCGGTTTTATCGTATATAATAATTTATGTCATTCCGTATGGCTGATTACTTACTCCAAGTGCAAAACTGGGGGTATCTTTATCATAGAGGACTTGACTCATTTTTTTAGTGCTAATTGGTTTATACTTTCTTGTACATGACATAGTATTTTTTTCCCGGAATATAGATGATCTTGCATTTTCGTTTGTTTTGTAAACATCTAATTTCCCCTGCCACTGTACTTCCAAAGTATCCATGTAGTTGATTCCCAAAGTACATTCTTGAGCAAAGACCACATAATCTTAGTTGTTTTCTTTTACAAAGACCACATAATCTTTCTTGAGCACCCCTATTAACATTGTTTTCTTGAGCAAAGACCACATAATCTTTCTTCCTTAAATAGCTTAACATCTCTCTATTCCAAACACCACCACTAGTACTTCTTTAGTGATCATTATGCTCTCAAATTTCTTCAAGAAAACATACAAAAATGGCCATCAGAAAATCAACCAAGCTGCAGTTTTGAATTTGGATAAGAAACAGGGCTATGATGATCTTCCAATTGACGTACCAAAAGGACATTTTACAGTTTATCTGAGAGAGAACCGAACTCGATATGTTATACCAATTTCTTTCTTGACTCATCCTGAGTGCCAGTGTCTCCTACACTGTACTGAGGAAGAATTTGGCTTCGATCACAACATGGGAATTGAAGAAGAAGTTTTCTGTCACTAACTTCCATGATCCGGTAATAAAATAGTTGATTTATAGAAGAAAAGAGTGAATATTAGTTAAGGTGCATGTGATTTTTGAGTGAATCAGATTTGTAAATCTCGTTTCTTGTAGTACTGGTGCTTTGTGGCACCCTCTGATCAGATCATTGTTTGTGAATGTCTCACCATATTCTGCTATAAAGTCTCTCAAACTATTTGCACTTTGCTGCATCTTCGTTTGAGAATGTCCAACACATAGGAACCTCATGTATAAATGCCAATTGCATCAAGATCATCCCCTTTAACATTTTTAGCAATTTAGCTCAATCGCCTAAAGTACTAAAACTGTATCACTAGGACCTCAAACCATCTCAACTAGTCGACATGTTTAATAACTTATGTGATGTCGTAGTCAACGTATTTCGTTGAATTATTAAATATTCAAAAAATAACCAACAAATCAGGCATATTTCAAGTTCTATCATGGCCACCGTAGATAAGTTGAATAGTTTCAGCACTTGAAGATAAGCTTATCTTGGAACATTTAGTGAGAGAAACAAATACAGTATCTGTAATCTTTGAAGTATTGTCTTCGTGAGTTAAAAAAGCACCAAACTTTGTGGTGCTAAAACTCATCTAACAAATCAACTGTACAAAACGAATCTCCTGCTTTTGTAGTATACAAAATTGTGAGACCTATAAAAAGGAAAATTAATCTCAATTACTATTTTTTTAAGTCCTAAACTGAGAAGTGATGTCAACGATGTCCTCTGGGCAGGGAATTGTGACACCACCCATTGGATGATTGAAGCCAAATTCTTCCTGTGCTTCACTTAGCAGGCTGACTCAAGTAGGATATGGGTATCACAAATATCTTCTTCTGCTTCTCCCCAACATATACAGCAAAGTGGCCCTTGGGAACATCCAAGGATGTTGATGACTTCTTGAGTATACGAGGTACACGGATATAGCCATGATCTTTTAATTAAGATGAGCAAAGGATTAAGAGAGAATTACTTAAGATTCTGAAAGCAAAGGAAAGCTTTGAGTAGTTTTCTTGTTTTGTGGCGAGCTGTGGTGGTGGCAATTTCACCAAATATGTTTATATAGGAAAGTGGGGAGTCATAAAATCTCATGATTAGTGGTGAAAAGCCATTTGGGTTGGGCATCAGTGGAAGACAATGACAACTCAATAACCACATGGTCCTGCCTTCCAACTAATTGACATGATTTAAGTTCCACAACAGTTGGTCCTACCTCTTTCTTGTCCATGGAACAGAGGATCTCTCATAATCAAATCCATAAAAATAGGTGCACTATGATGATTTGTGTCAGGAACACTATCCATTAGGACTAAAACATACATCAGATGCAAACTCTATGTCCATGTATGTAAGAACCATAAGAGAAACAATCCTAGCAGACAAGATTATACTGGTGAAGAGGCATTTGATGCACTGTTGATTGACAATAACAGATGAAGTATCACATGGTTTTGTCGTGTCAAGTACTTTATGAATTTTGGCCATTGTGCCTGAAGATCAGCAGGCCCCGTTGTTTTTATGACATGCTAGAAAACACAGGATAGAAATCAAATTGATAACAGGCAATCGTCCTGTTATTATTCAGGTCTGGACCACTTGGTCTGCAATTAGAAAATTTACTTGCTGAATCTGACAACTTATCTGGTCCCTCATGCTAAGTCATAATGTAGGATCAACTTTCCATATTAAAATTTCCGGAGTTATTTCAGCAAATTTTCCAAACAGTAGAGAACAAAGGTGTTTACTCACTAATAACCTGTCCCAGTGTCTAGTTTTCAAATTTCCAATAAGAATATAGATGTATATATCTTAGAATTAATTAACTTACATACATTTAAATCAGCAGGGAAAATGTTGAAGTTCTCAAACTAATAAGACCAAAGAAAACCCATCAACAAGCTCAGATCTGCATCTGAAATAAAGTCAATATGCACAAAAAGAATAAAATTAGAGAAGCTCTTGAACCGATGGTAATATATTGACCACTGCAAGTGTAGGATTGTTTTGTATATGGAAACAGACTCATCCATTCTGTGTTCTTGCAGAAAATAGGATTAACAATAGAAATCAAACAATGAACAAATTGGAAGCCAAACAGTAATATGGTAGCTCTTATCCCATCTTCAAAATATTTTTTCTGTCACATTCAGTTGCAATTAGAAAACCAAGAAATTGAGCAAGAATTCTATGTTGCAACGAATTATTCCATTAATATATGGAACCATAGTAGTACAGAAGGTTCACTACTTCAATTACTTTTAAAGTAGAAAAATGTGGTAGCTCTCCTCATTCTAACATCAAACTACTGTTTCTTCTAACTCCTAAACTGTACACACCTGAAATCCTACTTTAAACCTTTACAAAATTGTGCAAGCAAAAACTTGGGACTGGTTAATTTCCTTCTCACTTCCTCAAGCGACATGTGAGATCAATGAATACATTCTCACTGCAAGGAATTGTGAGACCACCCATTGGTTGATCGAAACCGAATTCTTCTTCGGCTTGACTGAGCAAGTTTTGAAATAAAGGTTGACTCAAAAATGATATGGGGATCGCATATCTCTTCTTCTGCTTCTCCCCTACATACACAGCAAAATATTCTTTGGGAACATCTCCAGATGTGGAAGATTTCTTGATTATACGAGGCATATAGCCATGATCTTTTAGTTTTAATATAGATGAGCAAGGAAGGAAGAGAGGAGCCACTAAAGACCTCAAAAGTAGAAAAATATTCCTTGAATGCTTTCAAGTTTCACTGAGAGCTGTAGTGATAGACAACTGGACACTCTTGGAATGTGTTTATATAAGCCAAATGGCAACTCAGAAAATCCTGTTGATGAAGAGCTATTCCGTGGGAACCCCCGGAAGATAATAGCACATTAAGTAACAAGGTTTGTCCATCCAGCTAATCGTCAAATACTGATAATTTTGGGAAAAATTAGTTCAAGATAAAGGCCCTACGTTTTCCCTGAAGTTGGTACATAGCATGCCTCACAATCAAAGTGCTGAAGATGAGATGTATCTTTGTGTGACTAACATACACCTAGACATTTCTTGTCATTAACATAGTTTTCTATTAAATCAATTATCTTTTTAAAAAAAGGAATATCCATCACCAGACAGGAATAGAACAAAGGGAAGTGGGATGTTCCAGCCGCCCAAGTGCTTTCTATCTCGGTACTGAACTTATTCCTAGTCGATAACACATAATTTACATATGGAGGTTTAGGAACTCTTTCCTAAGATTATAACAAACAAATACCTAACAGAGCCAACTGATACACAAATTTTGAGTAAGTACAGTTATTAAATTATACATTTGTCGTTGAATAACAAACTGATATAGCAAGATTAATTTTTTTTTTTTTGAAAAAGATGAAAGAGGATAAAGGTGAATTTTAGCTCCTCAATGGAAAAGATAAAAGTAAAATTTCTAGTTGGCCTCCGATTGTAAGAAAACTGTACCAGGCAACATGCAATAGAAATGTTTAGATTTTATGGTTGAAATATATAACACACAAAACGTAATGGGTTTCAATTCAATAACCTGCAAGCTAGCAACATTAGTTAATCTTTTGTTGCTAATCCCTAATAACAGTAGCTACTTAGCCACAATTTTTGGCAATTCACCATTAAATACGTACAGCTCTACTCATACATATTTTGGTCAATACAATTGTTAATCCATTATACCATAAGTCACTTTTATCTGATAGATTAAACAACTTCCGGGATCAGAAGTATCCAAGTTCTTCAGCTGGTTGAGAAAAATTCTAATAAATCAAGCCAGAGAGGCAAAGATTTGTTTAAAAGGAGCAGAAAAATAAATATCTTAAGGAGTATGATTTGTTAATATCAGTCGTTTCATATCTTGAGTTAATTAACATAGCCTTTAACACGATGGAAGCTCCAGTTCCCAAGTTATAGAGTCCGTGATGAAATTTCTCCAACAAGGATACTTGAAATCCCAATTGGTTAAAGAAGATTTAAGTTGCTAAAGAATGTGTTGTATTACATTCAAAATTGAGATCTATTATTGCAGCTGACAGTACCTTCTCTATCTGTTTTTCAGTAATGTGTTACTATTAAAATATTTCCTAATTCCTCTAATGTACAGCAGAATATCCTATTCTTTACAAAATTGTGAAAAGAGAAGCCTCAGATCATCAATGAGCCTCATCACATAAATTATCTTTTTTTGCTTAATTTGACTTTTGCACTTCAGGTAACTGTCCTAATTTGGAGAACAAATAACAGCATCCAATAACAACGACAAGCTAGCAAATGCTATAAGGTTGGGCAACTCGATCAGATCTGGTAACACATTAACGGGTACACGGCTCAGCTCTTTCATAAAACAATAACTGCCTTTCAATCTTCTCTACTACAATGTTATAAAATCTGCATGTCTTCTATTTAACTTCCCACATTATCACACTATACTCGCTTTCATATATACCTAAGTAAAATGGAGCCGTGGAAAGACCTGAATGGAGAGGTAGTTATGGTGACAGGGGCATCATCAGGAATAGGGTGAGAGTTGTGTCTCGACTTGGCCAAAGCTGGTTGCAGCATCATTGCAGCTGCTCGTCGTATTGACAGGCTGAAATCTCTCTGCAGCCACATTAATTCAGAAGGTCTCCAGCGAGCATCCCCCCTTGAACTTGATGTCACGTCCGATGGTGCTACCATTGAGGCATCTGTACAAAGAGCTTGGGATGCCTTTGGACGCATCAATGCCTTGATTAACAATGCAGATGATAGAGGTAATATTCATGTTGATGCATTTTATTATTAAAATAAAAATATTAAAATGCATGACTATTAGTAGGCAAAAAGTGCAGAAAGTGGTGTCACTGGTCTTGTAACTCCTAAAACATGTTTTTCCCACTAACTCTAACTAATTACCCCGTTACACCTCAAATGACCATTCATTTTCTTGTCATTTATTTGTAGAAGAAATCATACACCTATATAAAGATATATGCTTCCTTGTATTGGAATATATATGAAAGAGAAAAAAAAGATGACAAGAAATGAGGTAATTCGTGTAGTGAAAGAGAGATTTAACACAACGAAAATATTCTAAGTTTTCAACTATATTCACTATACAAAAGAAAGAAATATTATGTTGAGTTGAAGGAAGGCGTTTTTTGGAGCTTTGGAATCTTCAATTAATTCGGAATTGCTTGAGTTGTATGATGTTGTCGTGCTGTTGTATCCTTAAAGGAGACAAGTTAAGAATGATTTTTTACTTATTATAAAAGGAAAATATATAAGTTTTTTAGGGAAAATAAAAATAAAAAGTGCCAAGTGTCAAACTATTCCGAAATTTAAAGAAAATTACGAAATAATTTAATTAACAGAGGCGCCACTTAATTTTTTTGAAGCAATTAAGAAAACATGTTATTAAACTTTGAATTTCAAAAACATGAACAAAACTCAAAGTTAGAAATTCCAAGTAAGGATTCAATTAATGCCTCGAGGAAGGTTTTAAGGCACCTCGGGAGCATTCCCAAATGGGATTCATCAATTTTTCTAACTCTCTCAGGAAAAAAATATGATTACTTGAAAATATATGCAAAAACCGATAAAAATTAATTAAATTTTCAAAACATGCATCTCTTGGCTGCATTTGCGAAATATAAATACTCTTATGAAAATTTTACTAATTTACAAGAGAAAGATGTTTTTTTGGAATCTTTTATAATAGAAGTAGCTATTTTTGCAAGGGTTCGAAATCTATTCAATATGACAAATATGATAATTGCTTGATTTTTGAAAATTTTAACTCCATTCAATTCACTTTTGCTATTTGAAAATAAAACAAAATGAATTGAGTGAATAAATAAATTATTTATAAAAATTGAAACAAAGAAGAGGCCACATCCTTGAAAATTCATTTTAGACTAAATGTTAGTATACAAACAAATTATAACACATACAAATAATGGAAAGACAAGGATTAAAGAGTGATCCTGTATTCCGACCCTACTCTTTTGATAGCTTCCCGTATTCAATCCATTTTAGATCTGGTCGAGGTCCGACTCGGTTTGGGCCTTTGACCCATTTCAAGGTGATGAGAATAGTCCATTTGGAACTTGGACGAGGAGAAGAGCTCATGCAAAAGAAGGAAAAGAAATTAATATTTATCCACGAACTCAAACTTTTTATGTATATGGAACAAAAATCAACAGACCATGTTGCATCATACAATGAAAGGAAAAGACAAAATGATAATAGGGCAATGCACATAAAGCTCATGCAATCACAGTTCATATATCTTAACTAGGCAAATGCATTGAATGATGTACTTTATCAGTTATTGATAACGCCCGGAGAACGATCACACCATCGAGACCATTCACAAGGAGTCAAGCTAAGGAACTCCAACAATGCCAAGCTTTATTCATGCATCGGGAAGCGTTGGAGGCCATGGAAGAACCCTACGGCTTGATATATAATGTGTGGAAGCTTAAACAAGACTTTAGGAACCCAATTTGCTAACCCCAAAAGTATATGGACTCAAGTGCAACTTGTGGAAACCTGGAGGACTAAATTGTAATTTCACAAACTTAGGCCTCTATAAATAGAGGCCCATTTGAATTCATTTTCAGATTTTGGATGATCAAACTTTGGTTGTGAAAACCTTTAGTGTTTAGAGTGTAGTTTGATAGTTGATTGTAATAGCTAGATTGTAGTTAGCAATCTTTTAATAGAATTCGAGAGTTCACTTTCTCAAAATCGAGTGTTAAGGTGGGTGACTCCTTAATTGATCAGAAGGTCATTTTGACTTGAATCAATCAATACAAATTTCCATTTGTGGGTGAATCATCTGGTTTTCGTTATCATCGATTCAGAATTCAACTACGGTAAGGTTCTGCATTTTAATTCCACATATCCTTCTATTTCTGTTCTCCCTCTCTTCTTCTTCTCTCATCTCCACGGACCATAACTTGGGGCCGTATCACAGCAGGAGCAACGTTTTGACACTGGAATGACCTTAACAGGTCTAGAAATATCTACTAGAACAACCGGTGGGACTGGCTAGGCTATAGGGACTGCAGCTTGGCTGAGCTACTGGAATTGCTGGTTGTGTTCCCTTGGTAAGAAGGTCTACTGTAAGCACTGAGTAGCTGCCAAAGTATGCTACAAATGTTAGGAGAAGGCACTGCGGTAGGTGCTGGAACACGTGCTGCTATAGGTGCTGCATCTAGCACTGCAACAGGTGTTGCAAGCACTGGTGGAACCTCATAAGTAGTGACTAGAGTAGGCACTTCTGCAGGTTCTCTCGTTGTCTTCTTGGATGTTGAAGAATGTGTATGAGGAATTTGCGAAAGAATGATGATAATGAGTGAGAATTTTGAAGAAACCATCAAAGATGTAAGGATGATACAGGATTCTAAAAAAAGAGTTAATTTTCCAAAATGTCTCTATAGCCTCCTGAAGATAAGTAACTGACATCTCCACACTGATCTGCAAGACCCTACTAGACATTGGTTCTGCACACTAATACCGATGACGTTAGGCTCTGATATAAAATTTTCAAAACCTGATCTCTTGGATCATAATGGCACCTACTATACCACCAGTAGGAGAACCAACCCCATAGTCCGAAGCCGAAGCAGAGGACTACTAAATCAAATATGAAAAGTACAAGTTTAATAAATAGTGTATAAATAAAATAAGCAGATGTATATAGAATAAAAATAATATGCCCAAAACCCGGTATCAGTGTCATAAAAATCACTAAGTACAGAACAAAAAATCAAATTGTCTAATACAACTATATCTCTAAAAATACATGGAGATCAAATTGAAATGCTAATGCCGAAGAGAAGCAAGTGATGTCGAACGTCAAGCTCACCCTGAATCTTTGAAGTAAAATGTAGTTTGCACAAAAAATGATTTGTAATCATGGTCGGGCACCTATACTTGGATCTGTACATATGCAACTGTAGTATGAGTACAAGCTATTGAATCAACTCGTATCCAGTAGGTTTCGAGGGCCCATTGGGCACATAGAAATAATGAAAGCAGTAAATAATAGAATACAACAAGGTGTCACAGAAGAAAATAGTACAACAAGGAAAATTACCACTCAAATAAGAATCAAGTACCAGTAGACATATATCGCTAGCTAATCATATAACAAGATCTCAGGAAATGAAGGAAAACATACCCGTAATCCATACAATAGTGTATGTGAATAATAATATGATAAACAATATTAAAAAAATAGGAGGAGAACATAGACGGTATATTGGTAACCTCAAGTAAAGGTATAAATAAAAGAATAGTAGTGTAACAGACAATATCCCATATAACATGAAGTATAAATTAACAAATATTAAAAATTAAGCAATAACAAAAATAATAAAGTAATGTAAATAAACACTGACAAGTCCCTCAAAATGAAGCGCAGCATACACAGAAACACGCTCACCTATAGATGTCCACATACTACTAGGGGTACACTGAAGGAAAAAAGAACTGAAAAGTAAATATACGTCATCAAGTAACAAGTCCTATGTAGCTTCTCCTCCGGTACTCGTAGGTCCAGCAGGTAGAACCCATGGAAGGAAAACCTAAATATTCTATGTATATCTCTCCTCTGTCCTATAACCTTCCCCCCTCTGCATCTCCATAGACCAAAGGCAAGGTCCACGGAGGTATGTCACCACATACGATCTCTAACATAATCGTAAGCATAAATCTCAGAGCCTTAAGGGCCTCAATAGTCTGGCATCTTATGCCTAGTATCAATAGTCTCATCAAGCTGTACTCGGCAAGTTAGGGTGAACAACTCCTCAATATACTGTATCACCAATATCCTCAAGGGAACTGTATCATCAATGTCTCAATAATTGTCAAATGTGATAAGTGTCAAAAAACTGTACTCACTTTCGTACGACGACGGACTCAAGTCCAGCTACTGCTCTCACTTCCAAATGGATTCGGTCTCAAGTCCCAACATTTATTAGTCAAAATAATATTTCCTGGTGCCAGGATATGAAGCCTGTGCTAAAACCAATAAAAATAGTATCACCGAGTGCTCGATATAACGATGAGTCTAAAATAATAAAAATATTATAATTTATATTATTATTATATTACTACCATTTATTGATTTATGTCATTATCCATCTTTATTGCTTAAATCAACCCCTCGCCATCAGAGATCAATAATTAGGTGGTGATACTGACCCAGCCCCAATGCACTCTTATCCAAGCCATAGGCCTAACCTCTGGTGTCATGAATGCACAAAACATCAACAATTATATATAAACATATGATCAAGGAACAATAATTTCCAATGCCCTGCACAGGTATCACTAGACAACTCCTAAGCCATATGTACCAAACAAATCTGGCTGCCAAAACATGTATCAACAAGGGAACAGATGAAAGAAAGGTATGGGATCACTATCTCTACCTAACTAACCAACCCAAAAATGCTATTTAGTACAATTATTAAAGATATAAACCTAGAGATAGCCCTACAGAGCCTACCTGTCATCCAACGATAAAGCGCTGCAAGTTCATGAATCTTACTTCGATTGAATTCAAACAATCCCCAAATTATTTGAAACTCATGTCAAAGTACCCCATATGTTAATAAGTGTCTAACGGTATAATTTATGCTATGTTCCGGACTGGGCCTAAATTCTATCCTAAGACGAGCCTACGGGGCCCACTCACCGAACTAAAAATAAACTTCACCACGAGGATCCTAATGTTACCAAAAACATATGCTCCAAAATTCAGCATAATTTGAGTATGCAAAGGGCTCCGAAACAGCCCGAATAAATTTGACTATAACAAGGTTAAAGATGCAATTTTAATGGCTTAAACATTGCAATTTCGATGTATTAACGATACTTGAAACAAAATATACTAGGAAAATGAAGAATTACACTATAATATATGGATTATTCCATGATTTTATCAACTTCATCAATTGGGTCCATTAATGGAGGAAATCAAGAAACTTAATAATTAAAACGAAGAAGAACTTACCCAAAACACGAAGGACTCAAAGATAAAAGTTGAGATAATTTTCTCAGCCTTAAAATGATATTTGAGAGATGTTTTTGCTATGGAACTGAAGGAACCACAATGTTTTTTATGAAATAATAAGTTAGGGTCGTGCAGGGGCTTTTATAAAACTGACAGGTCTTTTACTCATAGCAATCATGTGACTTTACTACGCTATTGTGTAGATTACTAGAAAAAGTCATTGCGATCATATCTAAACCTACGCGATCTCATAGAATGAACTAGAAAGTTCTTCATAACGATCGTGTGAGCCATCCTCGAAATCACAAAGCACAATTACTAGTAGAATTGTGATCGCATGTCATATGGTCACGAATGCAAAGAGCAGATATCCTACACCAGTTATAGGTTTTGACAGCAACTTTAGAAGAAAAATACTCCGAATTACCACTCAAAATGTATTTGGAGTCCAATTTACGCAAATAAACTATACACGAATACCCAAAATGACATTTCTGAATTAACGGTGCAAATGAAATTAGAATCCAAGGTTGTTTTGAATAAATGTTGACTTGGTCAACCTATATGCTAAAATTTAAGAATTTTCCACCAACAATTCAAAATGCAACGACAAGTCCGGTAAACGAACCAATACCCCTATGAGTATAAAATCACCATTCCGATCCAATAATCCAAACACCAAGATACACCCAAGTTCCACATTAGGCCTTAAAGTTAACTAAAACCCTCAATTGGCATAAATTACAAATGAAAACTCCAAAACACAAACTTAAGGTCAATCTTGACTTTTTTTGGCATTCTAGAGCTAACAAAACTGTCATAATTTAGTTCTGAGCTCGTCTTGAATGAAAGTTGACTTTGGTCAATGAGAACTTAGTTTTAGGCTCTAAAACATGCAATTTGAGATATTTCTCAACCAAGCCACCAGGGATCCGAACTAACGGTCCCAAAAAGTCATAATTGACTTGAGTCTAAAGGAAGTACTAAAGTTTATGCTTGATACAATTATGCTAATGAATATGCCATAATGGACTAGTTTTCCCTACCAGTGGTAATTGAAAGATGTGATAGTTGAAACTGAACAATTTTGGATTCAGGCCCAGTTCATATAAAGTGAACAATTTTGTCTTCAGGCCTAGTTAATTTAAAGTGAATAGTTTCTTCTCTAGGCCTAGTTAAAATAAAGTACTAATAACGAATTTGAGGATAATAGCATCGAGGGTGGGAAAAAGAAGTTCCCAATATCCAAACTTGCATAGCCTAACATAAGGGTGATATTTATCTCTATTTTTTGTACCACTCAGTTGTACCTATAGTTGGATCCACTAGAGGTTGAATTTCCTTTCCCTTTAGCAAGGTTAGGAGGCCTTATGAAAAGGGTGTAGTGTGGACTTCATAGTTATGTGCTTCTTTTAGCTATGTACTATAGAGGTGTGCCAGTTATAAAAACTCCCAGAAAGAGATGTAAAACTGACAGTTTTGAAAGAAGAATATGAAAGCTTGTTTTTAACTAAGTCTTTATCTTTTGTTAAAAACTTAAAGGTTAAGCTATTTTAGTTAAGTTTACTTGAAATATAAGCTTATTAATTTTTTCCATTAAAAACTATTAATTTTCGTAGTTGAGTTAGAGCTGAAGTTGATATATATTGTACATTTATTGCAGAGTACTTATCATTATATTGTATAGCATGTTTTATACCTGCTCACATATTTATTACATGTTTTAGTGTGCTAGTTCTACTCTGCTGCATGTTAACCCCTATGTACATATTGTCAACCATCTAGATTTTTGAGGTTGAAATTAATAAACTCTTGTGTAGCAGTCCATTATTTATCTAGTAGAGGTTTTCAGACTGAGATGCATGGTTTTGAGAATTGAGTTATCAATAATTTATATGAGAATATTTATTGATTACTGTAAGGAGCTCATCATGCTTCTATTATTTTTTTATTAATTTTGTCAACTGATGGGAGTAAAGTTATGCATGATCCAAGTGGTTCCTCTGAGGATACTAGGGCAACTTAGTGGGTAAGGATACCGGTTATACCTAGGTTGGCGAGCTCCGAAACATGACACTCTTTTTTGAACAACATATGATGAAGTGCAAAAAGGAGAAAATATTGCAGAAGAATGTGACAATTATGAATTATTAACCAAGATATCTTGTGATCTTTAAGGTTCATACATTGAGAAGTATTAGATGAAAATCCATCAGGAACCTTTAAATTGTTTAAGAAAATGCATTACCCCTGCTTGTATTTCTGAGGTAATATGTAGAATGCAATTGGAGATTATACTTTTTCCCCTCTTTGAATTGGGTACAATTCTAGACTGATGTTCATTTCTTGAAAGTCTAACCAAAGTATCAGTTGTGTCCTTGGTATTTCCTTTGAAATTTAATTGTCCCTATAATATTATATCATATATATATATATTCAATTGTATGAAATCTAAATTATGTAAAAAAAAGAGAGATTTCCAATATGAAAGTTCAAAAAAGATACTTTTCTTGTTCTAGTTATCCTTTCTCTTTGCATGTGACATCTTCTTTCTTTCATTTGGATCATTTGTTAGCTGTTGAACTTCAATATGTTGAACTTCATTAAGTATCTCAATTCTAGACCACATATTTGGTGGATCCCTATTCTTAATTTTATCATCAAATGACTTCTTTTCATTCCTCCATTTATGATCAAGAGAAAGGTAACATCGATGACCCATAAAGAAATGCTTCTCACAATTAGTCAATCATTTAGAGGAAGTGTCTTGTTTGAAAGAAGGACATGCCAATTCTCCTTTTTGTACTCCATCAATTTAGATTTCCATACATTGTAAAGTTATTGATGGCCATAATAAAGAAGCATACAACTTAAAATTCTATTTAGTTGTTGCATTATAGATCTCAATGCCAAATTTCCACAACTCATTCAACTCCTTAATTAAAGGATGAAGATGTTTTAATTGCATCTCTTGGACTATTTGGACCAGGAATATGAATTGAAAAAATAAAATATTATTTTTTCATACACAACCAATATGGGAAATTATAAGGAATAAGAACCACGGGCCAAATGCTATATGAGGTTTCTGAATTTTGAAATGGTTAAAATCCATCACTAGCAAGTCTAAGTCAAATATTATGTGTCTCAGATTAAAATACAGGTTGAAACCTATTAAAATACTTCCATTCCATTGAATCATTTGGGTGTCTCATTATTCAATCAACATCATCTCTTCCATCCTTGTGCCATGTCTATAGATTATATATCTTTGTACACATAAACAACCCCTGAAGTCTACGCTTTCGCGGAAAATAGCATAAACTCTTTGATATTTTCTTAGCTTTTCTCCTTTATCTCCCCGCTATATGTATCTATTTTCCATTTGGATGCACTAAAAATTTTGAAAGAATCCAGTAAGTTATCTTTCTTACAGTATAATATGCAATCATTAGTACAAGCATAAATCTTTTGGTAAGAAAGCTCGAGGTCTTGACTTATCTTATTTGACTCATAATATTAGTTTGGCAAATTGGACCCATCAGAAACAACTCCTCTTTTAGAATTTTAATAACATTGTAAATGGAGAATTACTCCAATAACCCATACATTTTATGTGAATCAATTTAATCATAGAGGAAAGCTTTGAAG
>JBDJHY010000014.1:18550963-18562040 GCA_039654485.1 Withania somnifera | reverse complement strand
GTTTCTCTGCAGCGACCAACTCCTTTGCACTGTGATAATAAGAGTGCTATTCAGATTGCTCATAACTCGATTTTTCATGAAAGGACCAAGCATATTGAAA
Source organism: Withania somnifera (assembly GCA_039654485.1). Classification (NCBI taxonomy): domain Eukaryota; kingdom Viridiplantae; phylum Streptophyta; class Magnoliopsida; order Solanales; family Solanaceae; genus Withania; species Withania somnifera. The sequence continues at coordinate 18,561,940 of JBDJHY010000014.1, read as the reverse complement.
TTGATTGTCATATTACTCGCCATCATCTTCAGACTGACACTCTGACATTGCCTTTTGTCTCTTCTTCCTTACAACTTGCAGATTTGTTTACCAAATCATTATCCTCCACACGCTTTCGTTTTTTGACTGACAAACTATCGATGCTTATTGCTGTCGCATCATGAGTTTGAGGGGGATGTTAAAATAATTATTATGTTTTGTGAGGGTAGTATAGTTTTTTCCTTGTTTAGTTTAGTCTAGCCTATATATAGGATCTTTGTATTGTTTTAGGGTTTAAGGCTTCTCATTCTACTATTAGCCTCCATTCTTTTGTATCTTTCTATTCTTTCTATTTCTCTTTTCAAACAATGGTATTTGTATTCTTTTGTTAATGCTATCAAATGTAGTTAATTACGTAAATTGGTTGTTACATAAAACACATATTTTCCTAGTAACTTAACAATACATTTCCTAGTAACGATGAAAATACTATATTATGAAAACATACAATCCAAAATACTTACCACGACTTAGGCCGCACATTTAGCCAATTATAGGAAAGTAGTTATTGTCATTACACTTGTACAATTATTAGTTGTTTTTATACCCTGGTCTTGAGATCCTTCATCTTTCTCGACGTAGATGCACTCAGAATCCTTCCATATTGCTATGCAAAATGGAGTTTCATCAAATTGGTAATATTCTCCTACAACTGGATTGATAGCTTTAGTTGCCTCCATTGCATGGTAATGTGGTATGACTGAGAACAGATGATGTAAATCATGTAGCTAGTGCTCCTCTTAGCCAAGTCCACTCAGGTGATTTAAAATGTGGCAATGAAAGGCGAGTATGGTATAATAAAATGATTAACACTATGAAGTTGTTCACGATTATGAGAGGCACCCCATAGATGCATACAAGCCAAGTCAGTGTCACGACCCGATCTCTCGAATCATGATAACATCTACTATCCCATCAGTAAGAGAACCAACCCTGTAGCCTAGAGCCATAAGCGATGGGATACGACTGCCAGTAAGCTACACAAATAAAGTAAAGCAAACAGAACAATGGAAAGACGGAATAATGAAGACAACATAATACCACACAGTCAATAAAACACTCCCAAAACCTGGTATCAGTGTGTACATGAGCTGCTACAAAGTATAGAATACAACTATACAAAAGAATAACAGATACATATGTCTAGGGAACACAAAAGAGATAAAAGATACACAGAAGAGATGCATGTAACTCTGAATGCCAGGAGCTCACCTATAAAGTCAGCTAGCTATCACGAATTGTAGCAACACAGAAATAATCAATAAAGGGATAAGATAAGACAAATAACAAAGGATATTAAGGGGAATAGGGCGGTGTACCAGTAACCTCAAGATACGAAGGGGAAAAAGAATGCAACCAAGTGTTAAGACGCACAAATAGCTCAGATAATAAGAATGACCTAAAAGGTAGGGATGATCTGAAATAAAAGCTACAGCTACACTAACAGTTTACACAACAGTAAAAGCAAGTAAAACTCTGTCAAGCCCCCATAAGAATGATAAAGTAAACAGAAGTCACGCTCAGCCATCCGGCATCTGATACTACCGGAGAGTACATCTTGAGAACAAGTGCTGTAAAGTAACACAAACAAAATGATGCAATATTTCCTGTGTATGCTCCTCCTCCGACAACCGTAGGCCCAGCAGGCAGGACCTATGAAAGGGCTTACCCCGTATATCTCTACTCTGACCTATACCCCTTCTTCAGTCGCACACAGACCAAAGCCAGGGTCCATGAGCGTGACAATATCCTCACATCCCAATGTCATGGAGCCTCAGGGAGACTCACATCCTTGTATCCACTGCCTCAGTATAATAGTATCATCGTGCCATAATCTCAGCAACTCAAGGCATCTAGTGCCTCAATATAACAGTATCAAAAAGGTCTCAAATCGACTAATATGATAAGTGTATAAATCTTGTACTCACTGCCGAGCAAATTCGGGCTCAAGTGTCAGCGATTGTACTCATTGTCGAACGAAGTCGGAGTCAAGAGTCAACATAAATAGTAAATGATAATACTCGGTGCCAGGATGTGATACCTGGTGTAAAACAAGGAAAAAAAGTAGTATTGAGTGATCGGTACGCAACCGAGTCTAAAACAAGTAGGAAAATACATTATGTCATTATTATTATTAGAAAGTCCCATTTATTTCGGTTTTAGCAGTTTCACTCTTTATTACATGAAAACCGACCTCTAGGGCCCACTAGTGTAAGAAAATAGTGATAACGGTCCCCCAAACCCCAAATTCACTCTCAGAACTAAACTTCACGGCTCTCCCATTGTATGAATGCAATAACACAAGACAACAGCCCAAACCCGAGGGCAAAACCCAAAAGCCAACCCACAAAACAACGTTCTACTACTTCCAGAGTCATCCTACGACCATCACAATGCCAATACTAGGTCACACGTCGTATTACACCAAGTGCCGACAGAGAGAAAGAGGCGGAGAATAATGAAGAAACGGTCAAAGTTCGCAGTATTAACCTAGAATTCTTAACCCATTAATGCTACTCAATGCAATTACATATGCTATATACCTAGAGTGAGCCCCACGGAGCCTACTTGAGGCTCGGTGAATATCGCTACACACCATAAAATCAGCTCGACTGTTAGCAAACGACCTCGAATAGCTCCGAAACTGACGAAATATGAATCCATATGTCAAGACAAGTCCATCGATATTAATTATGCTAAATTTCAAACCGGGATGAAAATTAGCCTAAAACCAGCCTACGGGACCCGCTAACCGGACTCGGTAACAAACTTTTTCATGAAGTTTTTGGCATTACCAGGAACTCGTGCTCCAATAATGAGCACAATTCGAGTATGAAAAGGACTTCAAAAAATCCGAAGAAGAAGTGAAATAAAATCCAAAACATTGCGAAATTACAAAGTTTACACGGAAGAATTACTTACCAAGAGAGGAGAGAAGACTCAACTATGAAGTAGAACCAAACTAAAATACCATAATAATGTCAACAACTAACTGCCACTAAGGAAAATCAACACGGAATCACAAGCTTGATCACTACGCCATTAATGGTGGAATTTCACCATGTTTAGAGGAAGAATAAAAGAAGAGGAAACTTACCACAATGGTGAAAATCGTGAACTAAGCACCTACAACGCTTGCCTACACTTTTATGGTGAATCACCAACACTTCCCACAGGATTGGAGAGAGTTTGACAGAGAAAGAATGAGGGAAGTGACTGAAACGAGAAACAGTTGAATATATCATGCCATGCATTTGACCTTCACGATAACGTGGGACAGTGCTGCGATCGTGAAGCTCAGGGATTTTGGTGCATGGCAATCGCTATGATGAAGCTCACAATCATGAGGAAGAAAGAAATAGAGGTTCATGATTGAGTAAAGGGGCTTCGCGATCGCGATGAAGACAGAAGATGACCTTCGACCATCGTGACATTCCTTCGCTATCGCGAAGAACATCACAGGCTGCACCAGATACTAGTTTTTTATAGCAAAAATAGTAGTTAAAAACATTCTAAACACCACTTGGTATGTGTTCAGAGTTCGAATTACGCAAACGATATATGCATGCACACCTGAAATGATATTTTAGACTCAACGGCGCAGTCAAAATTGGGTACAAGGTCGTCTTGGAGAAATGTTGACCAAGTCAACACTTAGGCTTAAAACATCAAAATTCCACAAGAACACTCGAAATCATGTTGGATGCCTCGGGGAGCGAACCAACACTCTCCCTAACCCAAAGTTGTCATTCTGGAGCTGATGGTGCATCCGAATTTTGATCCGATGCTCCGATAATTGAATGTTGACCAAAGTCAAACATTCAACTACAGGCCAACTAAAAACTCACAAAACAGGTTAAACTCGCATTGAATGCTCCTGGACTCGAACCAAGGGTCTACCTAGACCAAAATACACGTTCTGAAATTCGATTCCGAGCAAGTCCGAGTACCTAAGTTCAGGTCTAAAACAGAGAATTCGAGATAACCCTCAATTGAACCGCCAGAGAACCAAACTACCAATCCCAAAAGGTCATAACTCGCCTGGAGAAGGTACTAGAATGCTCTAGAATGCAAGAAAACATGACACACACAGGAATGAGCATAAGGGTCATTACAATTAGTCCATGTGCCACAGCAATACAAAAATAGTTGCAAGCAACCCTGCATCTGAGATGTAGATTTGTAGTGTCTCACAATCATTATAAATCGGGTTATATGGATCATAATGACTTGTAAAGCATTCATAAGGTCTACCGGCTACATTGATGGCATAGTACAAAGGCAAGCCAGCAGTGAGAGTGAAGGCAAGTATGAACAATCGTCCTAGTGGATTATTTATGTATAATTTGGTGTACCATCTAGTTTGGGTTAAACTTAGGCACATGGTTTTCATCATTCTCAAGGGAATTAGCGTTGGCGTGGTGACACCGATGACTATATTTGCATGAGAACTATGGTGTTAAAAGTACAGAATGGAGGATAAAACCAACAGTCATTTATCCACTGGTAATTACTAAAGGACTGATGGCCATCAATGACACATATTCCAGTGCTAACACAACCTTGAAGGATCCAGTAAATAGGCCACGCTGGGTAGTAAATTGGGGATGGAAGGAGATCGAAGTAAGTGGAGGCAATATAGTAAAAGGCGGAGACGAGTATGAGATCATGAGCAAGAGGAAAAAGAACGAATGAGATTTCGTTGAAAGTAGTGAGGAGGGATGGCCTTCTTGATATCACCAATCGTAAAGGGGGACATTGAAGTTGGCGCTCTTTGGATAGGACTTCCCTTTTGTTCTTTTCTAGTTGTTGAAGCAGACACATTGCCACCACGTCCCATTTCTGTTCTCTGCAAACTTGAATCTGCAGCAAATTTTTTGTCATATAGATTAAGCACAAGTCACAAATCGCATTCAAACTATTACTACTAAATAAATTAAATACCTCAAAATTTAAAAGAGAGGTACTTTGAGTTTGACAAATGTTACAATAGTGCTAAGGGGAGAAAATTACTTTTTTAGCTTTTGAAAAACCGTTTTTTGGCTACTACTAAAAAGTACTTGTTTTTTGTTTTGAAAGCTTGATCAAACGCCTTAACTTCCTAGAGGCTTAGCCAAACAAGCTATAGGTATAACAAAGGTTCCATCCATTCCATTACACCCTTTGGAGAGGCGAATCTAGGATTTTTAAAATAATCTATAAAGTCAGGTAAATAATTTAGTATCCAGTACACCATTTAGCCTTCTTATGACATGGATTTCAATAGATAATATCCTATCAATTTTAAAAAATATATACATAAAATACATAATTTTACGGATAGACCATAAATTCATGTGCCCTTTTTTTATACCTATATTCGCCCTTGTTTGGTGGTTAATTTTGCCAAACTTAATTCGTTCAGAAATGGCAGACTTAGATCTTAAAATAAATTAGTGTATCCTATTAATTAACAGATGAGGCTATATATATATATTCTTGGTGGCTCCATGTGATTCAGATTCCAGTTTTTCATTATTAAAACATTGTCCACTTCTTTGATTGTTACTAACCCCATATAATAGTACTGTCGTTCACTTAAAAAAAGAAGCTTCCTCTCATCCTACTTTATTGAGCAAGCATCCTAATCCTCTTAATTACTTTGGAGTTAGATTTCTCAAACGGTCACTCAATTACTGTTAAATGTAATAAAAGTTGCTTTTTTTTTTTTTGTTTTATAATAAAAAAGTCATGCTTTGTCATTTCACCTACAAAATCAGTTAATATTCAGACCAAAAAATGGTTAAAATGAGGAGCTTTCTTATTTTTTTTTTAGAAGCTTGGCTTAAAAACGATTCATCACTTAAATTGGTCAAACGAAGTTGTTCTGAAACGACAATAAATAGAGGTAGCTTTTCTATTATAAAGAAAAAGTTACTTTTTATGTACCATAGTTAAGTGAATGTATAAGAAGTTAACTCTAATTACGTGATAGATAACACCTTTTTTGTGTGTGTGTGTGATTGAGATGTGGGGACTAAGAATTATAAATTGCCTTGGCACTGCCAATTAGTTAACGACAATAGCTTAATTGTTGTTAAATTATGTTTCTAGAGGTTATTATTAGGAATAATTTATATTTTAGCGTTTTTTTTAAATGTCCCTAAAGCTAAAGCTTAAAGTGTCGTTGGATCCATTGACAATTCACTAATGTTGGTAAAGCTTTAATACTCTTTATCAAACTGCATAATTATTGCCATTTTTGTAGAGTGGCCACATTATTAATTAGCCATGGCTTAGTTTTTTATTGTGTAAAATTTTGTTCCATGTTAAAACATCATATGGAGAGAAAATGGAACTTGGGAATAGTCTACCAAATACAACAAGAATTACGCCTCCATCCCAAACAAGTCTTTCTAATTGCAAAGATGTTAAGAGACTGATGATCAAAAGTATCAGCGGAAGATCAACAGAGATGGGAGTTTCATGACTAGGCAAAGCGTAGCTGGGACAGAATGGATAGTCTGAAATGGAACTGACCAAATAATTATGGCTTATGAAAATCCTATCCTATAACTGGTAATAATTAAACTTTATCAGTTAATGAATGTATAGTAAAACCAAACAAGAAAATTGTTATTCGAGGACAATAAATAATACTCGAATGCTAACTACACGATATTTTACAATGCAAATCGGTATAACAACCGCTACAAGATAGACAACAATGCTATCAAACTATGAATATACCTAAATTCAAGATATTGTGACTTTGGCTTAAACATTTGACCAAATCCAAGTAACTAGCTTTATTATTCATCTTTCAGAATTTGTTTTTATACCAAAAAACTCCTCTATTGTCAGATCCTTCATCTTTCTCCACATAGACGCAGGCCTTGTAATCCCTCCATGTAGCCTTATAAACTGGAGTAGTATCACATTGGTAGTATTCTCCTACGACTGACTTCATTGCATTGGTTGCCTCGACTGCGTGATAATGTGGTATACTTGAGAACAGATGATGCAAAACATGAGTATCTGTAATGTGATGGAAGACCTTATTAAGTATACCAAAGTCTCTGTCTATAGTAGCTAGAGCTCCTCTTAGCCAATCCCACTCAGATGAATCGTAATGTGGTAATGAAGAGTGAGTATGGTGCAAAAAAGTGATCAACACTATGAAACTGCTCATAATTTGGAGTGGCACCCCATATATACAGACAAGCCAAGTTAGCCCTTGTGCTACATAAACGTGATACAACACATAAGTAGCTGCAATCACCCCTGCATCTGAAATATAGATTTGTAGCCTTTCGCGATCATTATAAATTGGTCCATGTGGATCATAGTGACTTGCAAAGTGACCATATTCTCTACCAGATGCATTGAAAATCAAGTACAAAGGCCACCCAAGAGTGAAGGTGCTGGTAAATCCCAGTACTTGTCCTAGAAGATTGTTGTTCAAGAACGATCTTACCTTGGATTTAAGCCTTGGCACGTACACTTCATCATGCTCAAGGGAACTAGTGTTGGAGTGATGACGACGATGAGTATATTTCCATGAGAAGTATGGAGTTAAAAGTGCAGAGTGGAAGATAAGACCGACCGTGTCATTTAACCATGGGTAATCACTGAAGGCAGAGTGGCCACATTCATGGCCAATCATCCATACTCCAGTGAAAACACAACCTTGAGCAATCCAGTAAATAGGCCATGCTAGGTAACTATACGGGGATGGAAGGGCGTAGAGGTAAGTGATGGCGATGTAATAAAAGATGGAGACAAGCGCGAGATCCTGAACAAGATAGGATAATGAACGAACAAGAGATCGTTGAAAGCAGTGAGGAGGGATGGCCTTCTTGATATCACCAATAGTAAAAGGAGGCTTTGAAATTGATACCCTTTGGAGTGGATCTTTTTTTCCTTCATCTTTAGTTGTTGGATTAGACATATTGCCACCAGTTCCCATTGATGTTCAATCCTAAATCTGCAATAATTAAATTAAATTTACTTCAAATCATTGATCACAAAAGATATTAAACAAGAATGAGTGAAGATGCATACCTCAAACTTCAAAACAGACCTACCTCCTTTTAGCCTTCAATTACTTAAAAGATGAATATTTCAGTCTCTCACGTCTCTTGTTTTTATAGATATAGAGAATGGGAAAAAAAGGCAAAATTGCCGATTTAAAGTATATATATATATATATTTTTTTTTTTGTTGAAAAACTGGTGCATATATATCATTTGCTAGACGGCAGGGATATATACATCACTTTTTATGAACCTTGTTAAAGGAAGGTCAAAAAGTGAAAAAAAAAAAAATTCAACAATTTTTTTTTTTGAAGAATTAACTTATTTTGAACACTAAAAGAACCTCAAAAATTTAATTAGGGACGGACTATCGTGAAATAATTAAATCCTCTACCGAACACATCTTGTCCTAAATAAGTGTAAGTTCTGAATAAAATTTAGTTTTTATGTATTTTTTAATTATTTTCATTTTTTTAATGACTCAGCCTAACTCCCAATAACGTTGTTTATTAAAACGTTAGTAATTAAGAAATCATTAATCATAATTAAATCCTTTTCCAAATACATCTTATCCTTTCGGTAGCGTAGCTCCGCCCATGCGGAAATTGAAAATGTTTAATTATATTGTATGTTGAAATAAAAGGTAGCTCGATAATAATAACCTACTCTGTTCAAATTTATGTGACATATTTTCCTCTGAAAATGCACCATTCAAATTTGATTCACATTTTTCGTTATTTTAAAAATCATATTGTATTCTTTTCGAAATTCAAGATTTTACCTGAACTTGAAATATGATAGTACAATATCTTATATTAACGGAAAAAAAATCAAATATGTCATCAAACTATAAAAGATGGCTCATTTATGTCATTATTTAAAAGTACGGTTCATTTATACTAGTGTTGTTTCAAAACAGATTCATTTATGCCATTATTTTCTATTGATGATTTTGCAAAATCAGCTTTGCCACGTGGCCTCTTGTTAGAGGTTTACATCATTGAATTAAGAAAACAAAGACTTGTTAAAACAAAAATATAAAATGAGACTCATTAGATAAAATCCAATGCATTAATAAGACATGACTAATTTTATATTTTCGTTTTAATTAATTTTGAGTTTTTTAATCTGATGGCGTGGACCTCTATCTAATAAGAAATCACGCGACAAAATTGATTTTGCAAAACCACAGTTGAAATATAATGACATAAATAAAAATGAACCAAACTTTTAACGGATGACATAAATAACTATTTCTAATAATTTGATGGTATATTTAAGCCTTTTCCTTTATATTAAAGATAATATTGAATTCTGCTGCATTACATATGTATACTTGTGCTATTTTATCGTTTCTCACGGCGGTTACTCATTTTGGGGCTCAATTAATATGGAAAGCTTGTGCTATTTTATCATTTCTCACGGCGGTTACTCAACTTGGGGCTCAATTAATCTGGAAAGCTTTATAGAAACTTGCTAGGAGACCATAACACATTCCCTTGATTAACGTGGGACTTCATATGCCCACACACACTCAGGACATATGAAACTAGAGTGTGTGTAACATAACATGAGGGTTTCAACATTACGAGACATAGTAACAGGAATCGATAGGTTTGGCTATGATACCGTATGTGAAGATGTTAAAATTCATTGTCAAAATTCTAGCCCACCACCCCACCGCACTTTATATCACCTTAGCTCTCAATGAATAAATATTTTCACATTAATTTATTGTCAAATATGGTGGAAGGGAGGTACATTAAATTAGAAACAATGGCATGTTGGTCATATTTCTACTATAAATAGAGGTAGTATTTTGCATATTGCATAACACCACAAAAAGCATCAGTCGAGTGAAATAGAGAAGCGGAACATTTTTGAGGTTGTGATTTCATATAAAATAAAAGTGGTGTAGTAGTCTGTAATATTTTATTGAGTATAATAAAATATTACATTGTGAGTTGTTTACAGAAATATACTTGAGAGTATTATTATTGGCCAACGTTATTGGGTTAATTTATAATTGCTATTTTATATATCAATTATATTTTAGCCAGCGATTCTCAACAAAAACTTCAACACATATTATTCTATCCCGCATAACAACCGGACAGAATAGATTCAAGCTTAACCTGCAAAAACTTCAATACATATTACTCCTATCCCGCATAGCAAATTTTTCTGTATTCAACTAGCCCTGCATAAATCCGCCTTGTCTAGCTAGCAAAAGCTTCTGTTATTTATAACAACCTGTATGTTTTAGCAAATTTTAGAACTATATTATTAGCCCTGATACTGTAATTATTAAGCCTATCAGCAAATCTTCTCTTCAATCACTTGTCTCTTGAACTGACATGTTTATAATTTAACTGTGCTGATTATATAAAAATATTCTTACTAAAACTATATTGTAACTTTTCCCTTAGAATAAATATATATTAAGCACTATTAAGATTATTGTTTAGTTAAATAAACCAAGATCATTAATATGTAAATGAACAATTATCACAAATCTAAATAGGAACTTAATCAATTAAAACAACATACTTAGTAGTAACATATGAGTGAAATTTCATTGGGTTCTGAAGAGGATAGTGTACGCAGACTTTATTGACCCTCAGTTGAAGCATCGCTGAACAGATGAATGTAAAAAAAAACACACAGAAGAATTAAGAAAACACGTAACAAATAATTGCGAAAGCATTATTATATAGTATTCAAGGAAAAGGAAATGTATAAGTACAACAACAATATGCCCAGTCTATTCCACAAAGTGAAGTCTGGGGGACAGAGGGTGGGTAGAGCGTACATAGTCCGTACCATTACATCGTATGTAAGGTGGATGGGCTGTTTCTAGTGGGGGGGGGGGGGGGGAGGGGGGGGGGGGGGGGGGGGGGGGGGGGGGGGGGGGGGGGGGGGG
>JBDJHY010000014.1:18413688-18425351 GCA_039654485.1 Withania somnifera | reverse complement strand
GAAAGAAAATTGTAAGTTAAGGTTTTGAGAGATATTTTCCTTAATAAAAGAAAGAGTTGTTTCTTTTAAACTTCAAACTCTTGGAGGTTTACCTTCTTTTTCCACAACCACAACCAAGCATTTGGAATCAATAACATCACCAATAATACTCTTGACATCCAATTTAAGCACTTCCCACTTTTTCGAATCGAGGTAAAAAAATTCACCCCAGTAATTCTTGGATTCCCTCCCCCTATTGTCAGATTGTTTCCTCCGAGAACATACAAATTTCTACTGATCAGAGCGACAAAGGGCCCTGATCCCGAAAACTTCCTGGACAAGCCTTGAAGCCTCTAACTCTACTTTCTTCGCCATTGTCGTTAGCCGAGGGTCTTTCGGACAGCCTCTCTACCTCAACTAGGTAGTAACTTTACTTTTTTCGCCATTATTGTTAGCTGAGGGTCTTTAAGAAACAGCATCTCTATCTCACTTGGATAGTGATACAGACTGAATACACCATATCTTTTCCAGACCTTACTTAGTGGAAATTTACTGGTTATGTTATTATTGAAATAATTACTAATCCTAGTGATTAGTACAATTGTTAAGTTCAAATAAGTAGTGATACGTGAGTGATAAGAAAATATACCATGGAGGACTAATAAGGTGGCAATAATTTTGGTCATTTGAGAGCTTTAAGGTTTAATGTGTAATATAAATCGGTGTAATTTAGATTTCTGTACTATAATAATTTTCAGAAATTGTTTTTATTTAATTTTTTAATGGAAAATATCTTTGCTTTTATATTTTCACAGACAAAATCACCGACTACATTCAAATGATATTTTGACTAGGGATGGCAATGGAAAGAATACCTTCGACTAGAAAGCATGAATTATTCTATGGAGAATCCAATAATAATTCCAACGCCATATCCCATAATAATCCCTTGTCTAAATTCACTCAGAACTATAGAATTGCTTTGTTCATCCAGCACGTGTTGTGTTGTTTGTCTCTGTCCCTCTGCTACTTCCACCAACTTTCCGTAACAGGGAATCCACGTAATCCATCATTACCTTTATACGAATTGTTGTCAAAGGTATGAAGTTAATTTCCTTAAGGAATGCAACCTTTGAGATGATTGTAGGAGAGATTTAAGACTTCAAGAGATATAAAAGAAGCAAATTCTACTGGTACCTCTCCTACAGGATGGTTAGTTGATAGGTCCAATGATTCAACTAAAGATAAATTTCAAGTGACGGCGGTATATGACCTTGCAATCCATTATGAGATAAATTTACCATGCAAAGGGCAATGAGATCTCCCATAATGCTTGGAATATATCCTTCAAATTTGTTGTTTGAAAGACCAATAGTAGTGTACAGAAACAAGATTCTCACAACTTCAAACTCCAATCCCTTTGTTACGACAACTACTGAGTCTTGGTAATATCTATCATTTGGTGCCTTCTTTGATGGATCAATTGTCCTCATGGCTTTCAAACGTTGAAACAGACTAGCCGGCATGTTTCCTGAGAGGGCATTGCAAGAGAGATCTATGATTCAAAGCTCGGGAAATATACTTTCAGTTCTTGAAGGTTGAATAGACCTATGCAACTTATTAGTTGTCAAGCTTAAAACTTGCAGAGTTTCCAATCACACGAGGAATGTGTCGTTGAGTTGATTATCCCCTTAATCAAGAACTTGCAGTGATATGCAGTTGGCCAAAGATCAAGGGATTTTACCATCTAGTTTATTGACATGCAAGTTTAGGCTTCTTAAGGAACTTCCAATTCTAAAAGTTGTTGGAAATGCTCTAGAAAGATTGTTGTGGTGCTTATCAAAAACCTGGAGGCTGCTGATATTGCCCAACATTGCGAAATTTCTCCTTTCAGATTGTTGCTAGCCAAATCTAGTAATTGCGGTGATATCAAATTGCAAATAGATGAAGGAATCTGCCCATTCAGATTATTTTGGGATATAAAGAAGTTTCTTGTGGAATCTGGTCGAATAGGTAGTGAACCTTGAAGCAAATTTGATTGTAAATCAATAGTATCTACATACTGACGAGGAATTGAATCCAAATTTGTCAGCATATTGTGTGATATACTAAGTGTCTTAATAAAATTATCCAGTTAGACCACGCCCAATCTGGGATTCTTCCTTGAAGCTTATTATTTGAAAGATCCAACTGCCAAAGATGCTTTGCAGATTTTAGAAACTCCATTTCTTTCACTTCACATGCGGCCAATTGTAAGTACTCAAGTGATTCAGGCAAAGTAGATTTAACTTTGTTCTTATTGGTCAATCAAATACGATTACATGAAAGACTAAGATAAGAAAGATATTTGAAGTCTGAAAAGAAGCTGACATCCACATGACCACTAAAATTATTGAAAGAAAGAATAAGAAATGTTAGGTTCACAAGGCTTTGAATTGACTTGGGAAGATGGCCTTGCAGCTGATTATCTCTCAAATCAATAGATAATAGCGAACTGGACTTGAAATCTCCAAGCTGACCAGAAAAATGGTTATTACTATATTCCACTTAGTGATGGAAAGGAGAACATCCCTGATGGTATTGTTCCATTCAGGGAGTTACCGTCCAGGCTCAAAAACTCTAAACGGGTGAGATTCAAAAGAGATTCAGGAATAGGCCCTTTAAGGTTACAATTTTGAATAGACAAAGAATACATCGAAGCTAGATAGCCCAGAGACACTAGCAAATTACCAAAAAAATTATGTAACTGAGTTCTAACTCGATGAGAGATGCACTGCAGTTTTATTTGGTCTTTGGTAAATAACCATTGAGTTGATCATTGTATTGTAACTCGAGCATTTATAAATTGACCAGGTGAAAAATACTTTCAGGTACTATCCCATACAATCCTGTTCCTGCCAGCCTCAGAGTTGTTAAATGAAAAGAAAAAATTCAGAGGAATGGTGGAAGATATGTTTACTGCAGTAAGATGAAGCTCTCTTAATTAGGTCAAATTCTAAAGGAGCAACTTAAAACCATGGGCTGCGAGTAGTAGCTTCGTAATTTCAGAAAGTGTGGTGATGAATCTCAAAAGATCACCAACAACTCTACTAATAAATCTGTCTTACAATAATAAAACAGCTGCAACGAATCTCGAATAAGCACCTGCAAAACAGAGCCCAAGGTGGTCCCCATGGTAGTTCTCCGATGCTTAAGTTAGTAATGAGTTTTTGAAGTGTATATGAATATTCTTTGTAAATAGTATAGTGAGCCTACCTTTCCATCCTTGCTTTTTGGCTTTTATACCTGTTTCTTGTAACTGCTACCTTTAGAGGGCGCTATCATCATAGAGTAACTTCCTCAGCGGTTATTGTCGCTTTCATCGTAATTACCGTTGTTCAACGGTATTAATAACAATTAGTAATTATCTAATTGTAATGGTATTAATAGTACTTATCTGATATAATAATTATCTAATTGAAACGGTATTCTACACTAGTCCCCACCCCTCCGGGAGTCGAAGTGTGTATTCACCTCATTTGACTGAATCCATAGAGTAGGGATGAGCAAATTCTTTCCGAGGTTATTCACCGAAATGATTTGTGAATGTGATAAGGGAACACATACTGAGGTGAACTCTGCACCTTCTAAGTGTTACCTCAGTATATTTACATCTAAGGCATTAGGACCGAAGTGGTAATTCATTACCTGATTCCTTTGATATCATTTGTATGAGATGGATAATTTTTCTTGGTCTCCTGTTCGCTGAGGTTGATATAATCCGTGCTTATAGAGTTGGCATCATTTTCTCCCGGCCTCGTAAGCCTAGGACGAGTTTGGCACGAAGGATCTAAAGTCAATTTATTATTTCTGATAGCCTTTGTGAAATGGAATCGGCGGGATTTCACCTCGTCTGGTTTTCCCGCCATTTCATTTCTATCGTTTCAATTCATTCCTGCTTTTCCCTATACGTGTCATAATCTCTCGGTGAACACGTCATTTCTGGTACTTTTGTATCTGAGAAATATTTGATATTCACTGTATAGTCGTTTTGTATTTCCCCCATTAATTATCTCTTTTCCCCACTTATTTGTCATAATTTGGAAATTATAATTCTAAGTTATATCTTTCTATTTTTACTCTTCCTTCATCCATTCTAGTTTTCTCGACATCTTCTACTCTTTGCACTCTTTTCTCTCCATTTCTTCCACAACTTCTCCCATTCCTTCCTCTTTAGTTAACTGAATCAGTAAGTATGTCTTCCTCTTACCCTTCTCCTTCTTCTAGTATATATGAGGCAGAGGTTTATCGCGTAGGCAACAATGACCCTGACCTTCAGTTCTTGACTATGCCCCAACATGTTTTTGATGACCATGATTTGTTGGTTCAAAAAGTCACAAGTAGTCTATCTGCGGACACTTTATTGCCTTTTTTAAGCGATTGACATTTCCCTTCCGATTTTGAATTAACCATTCCCCGCCCCTGTTATAGGGCTTATCTACCCCCATAGGGTATTGCTCCATGTATTATGAATACATTGTAGCGAGATTATGCTTTCCCTTATTTTCTTTATTAACTAGTCTATTGGTAGTTTATAATTTAACCCTTGTGCGGTTGGCGCCTAATGCCATGCGCACCGTGTTAGGGCTCCAAATCGCTTGCTCCAAAATAGGAGTAGAACCTTTCGTAGATCTCTTTAGACATTTTTTCTCAATAAAATATTCAGGACCCTCAAAGCGATGGTATTTTTTCTCCCCCCATTCGCAATTTTAGGATTCTAAACGCTTCCAAAAATGCTGAGTGAAAGGATAATTTTTTTTATTTCAAAATAAATGACTTCTACTTTCCCCTAGACTGGTACCTGGGTAAAATTAGGAATGATGTTATTGGTGGTGTAAATACCCCTGACCTCGACCTCGTTGACTAAATAAAAACATATCATTGTAGTTTCAACGATATGGATTTGTTTAAGGCCAAAATCAGTGCCTTTAATCCAACTGATAAGGTCATCGAGGTGACACAATCGGATGAGTCTACAGAAGTAACTAGAGGTAGTTATTAAGTTAGATTTTATGTATATTTGAGTTGGATAAACATACTTGCCTTTTATACCAAAATTATGTATCTAATTTCTTTGTCTTCCATTACAGTGGTTCAGATCAAGCTTAGCAGGAAGCCCAGGCCAACCATCTCCCTACTAGGTTGGCAGAAGAGGAAACTACTTCTAGGGCTCTCCTCATAATGAAGGCCGCTGAAAAGGAGACCGCTTAAAAGGCTAGTAAGAAGAGGAGCAGCACATCTCAAGTGCCAGCTCTTAAAAGACAAAGAGCTACCGAGCTGGTCCCTGCCAAGGACATCTTACTGGCTGGCCTCGAAAATGTAAGCGTACCTCTTTATTACTCGTTGTGCTTTTAATTATGTCTTTTGTCAGTACTAATTCTTTTTTCAAATTTTACAGATTTTGAAAAAAGTTGTTTCTATCTATGCCGAGTTAGTTTATAAAGAGGACCAGGTTAAGGAGGAGCTTAGGAGGGAATGTGCTCGACTGAAAGAGGCCCTCTTTATTAATGAAAAACAAATATTTCCCTTAATTTGTCTCTACTTCATCTCATATCTTTTAATTTTAATATCTTTATTTTTAATTTCAACAAATCATCCCTTATACACTTGAGCAAGTGGAAAGGGAAAATTCTACCCTTCGGATATCTCTCCTCAGTTTACGGAGGCTCCTACATTAGAAGAACAAGGAACTTTTCAATAAAAACAAGTTCATCCAGTATTTTAGGAATCGCTTATCCGAGAACGTCGAGTTCCAAGGCTTTATGGAAAAACTAAAGCTTTCCAGCAAAGAGAGGAAGTAGCTCAAATAGGAAAACAAGATGCTCTCCCAGAAGATTAAAGACTTAGGAAAGGATGCCCATAAGCTCGTGGATAGTTCCGAGAAGACTATTGCTCACTGGAAATCTAAGGCAACTCAGTACAAGCTGGACATTAACCATAGTGAGGATGAGATGAATCTCCTCCGAGATCAAATATGAGAGTATGAACATATAATTTTTTATGAGGGAGGGTTACTTACCTTGGATGAGGTCGAGGAGCAAGTTCACGAGCTGACTGCTATTCTCAAGAGCATTGCCTCCATCTTCGTAAAGGCTCCCCAGATTATCAAAAGAATAAGATCATCTTGGAACACATACTGACCATGTATGATGATGTGAAGAAGAGGCCTCAGAGGTTCCAAGCTAACATGCAGGATAACATAAGCTAGTAAAACTCCTCCTCAGTTTCCCATCTTCAGATGTTGTACCTGTCAGAGGTGGAAGGGGACAAGGTAGAAGAACTCGGAATCGACAAGGTCGTAAGAGTTAGGATAATACTTTGTAAAAGTAGTTAGTATACATTGTAATTATGATTTTGATAGATAGAAATACTTCTATGTAAATAAATGTATTCACGATAGTTTACCGAACCAATCTTCAATAAAATTAATTTACTTACATATCTCGTTGATGCCCTTGATTTCAGTCCAATATTGGTACAAACTATCTGTATACATTTGTTCATAGCGGCACTTGGCAGAACCAAGCTCTTATACCTCGAGGTCGGTTTACTTTGTAATTTGCGACACTTGGCCAAACCGAACTCTCAAACCCCAGATCGATTTAATCTGTGATTTACGGTGCTTGGCCAAATTGAACTCTAATATCCGAGGTCGATTTAATTTTTGATTTGCGGCGCTTAGCCGAACTGAGCTTTCATATCTGAGGTCGATTTAATTTGTGATTTGCTGCACTTGGACGAACCGGGCTCTCAGATCTGAGGTCAGTTTAATTTATTTAGGTGTATAGCCCATCTTAGGTTAGGTTTAATCCATACTCCCTAGATCAGTTAAAAGAAATGACAATTTATAAGAGATAAATGTAGATGACAATTATAAGAGATGAATGCAATTTGACAATTATAAGTAGATGAATGTAATTTAAGAAATTGTAGTCTTACTGATAGAACCTTCGTAAATTACTTACATGTCAAGTTCTCAGTATTTCACTACCATCTAACCTTGCCAATTTATAGGTAACTGATTTAGAAGCCTCAATTACTTGATAAGGGTCTTCCCAGTTCACCTCAAGCTTCCCTAACTTTTCAGCTCGGCTATCTTCGTTTTGTCTTAGGAAATACTGACCTGGGATGAATTGGGTATTTTACCTTGTCGTTGTAATATTTATCCATAACTTACTTGTATTAAGCCTCAGAAATAGATTCCCTTTTCTCTCCTCTCCCGTCCTCTCCTCTAAGAGGTCGAGATTCATCCTGAGCGCTTCTTTATTCCCTTGCTCAATATAGTGTAATGACCTCGGGCTGGGTACCCCTATCTCGGCCGGAATGACTGCCTTCATTCCATACGTGAGGCTAAATAGGATTTCCTCATTGGGTGTTCTCTAGTTCGTCCTATATGACAATAGAACATGAGATAAGTTTTCTACCCAATCTCTTTTTGCTTTATCCAGCCTCGCTTTCAAGCTTTGCAGCAGTATGCTGTTTGTGACCTCCACTTGACCATTTGCTTAGGGGTGTGCTACCGAAGTGAATTTCTGGGTAATTTGCATTTCTTCGCACCAAGATTTAAATGGATCGTCTGCAAACTGCTTTTCATTGTCTAAAATGATCTTCTTCAGTATTCCAAATTAGCAAACAATGTTCTTCTAGACGAAGTTTAAAATGTTTTTCCCTGTAATCGTGGCTAAGTGTTCTACCTCTACCTATTTGGTGAAGTAGTCTATGGCCACTACTAAAAGTTTCACCCTTCCTGGGGCTTCAGGAAATGGACCCACAATATCAATCCCCCATTAAGCAAATGGCCACACACTCTACACTGAGACTAACTCCATCTGACGTCATCGGGTTACTGGTACATGGAATTGGCACTTTGAACACTTCTAGATGAATTCATGTGCTTCTTGAAAAAAAGTAGGCCAGTAATAGCCACTTTAGAAAATTTTTTTCCAATCCTCTTGCACCCGTGGCTACCAGTGAGCCCTATGAATCTCCCGAATTATGTAATTGGCTTGAATGGGACCAATACACCTTAGTAGTGGTTGTAAAAATGATCTTTTGTAAAGGACTCCATCTTCAAAAACATACCGAGGTGCTTTGAGCCAAATTTTTCTTGCCTTAGCCGGATTAAGCAGGGTTTCTCCCGAAGTAAGGTACCTTATTATGGGGTCATCTAGCTGTTGTTCATCTCTTCCACCACAGAGATTTTGACTTCGTACATGCTAGGCTGATGAACTTCTTTGACCAACACTTGGTTTCTTTTATTTTCTTTTTCCGAGAATGCCACTAAGCGCATCAACTCGCTTATTTCCATCTCGGGGAACTTTGGTTATCTGAAAATAGGAAAATTTGTCCTGCAAACCCTTTACTACCTCCAGATTTTTCTTCAACTGGGCATATTTTGTCTCGTAAGTACCTTTCACTTTATTGACCACGATCTAGGAATTACTAAAAATTAAGAGTGACTTTACCTTCATTTGGTAAGCCAGCGTAGGCCTGCTATCAATGCTTCATATTTTGTCGTATTGTTTGTCATTTTAAAAGTAAAATATAATGCATACATCACCTCAGTCCCCTTAGGACTTCTGAACAAGATTCTATCCCTGCTACCATCTTTACTGGAGGCTCCATCAACATACATGAAGCAACAATCACTTGGCATCTCTGGTTTTTCATTTACCACTACCTTCTTCGTAGAAAGTTTCATGGCCTCCGAGGTGGATCCGTGAATTTCCACCAAAAAGTCTGCTAGATCTTGACCTTTGACTGTTTTTCGAGATTGGAAATCAATTTCATGCTCTCCGAGCTCGACTGCCCATTTAATTAATCTCCCTGAAAGCTTCGGGCTTTATAAGTACCTGTTTTAAGGGAACATCAGTTAACACACAAATGGGGTGTGCTTGGATGTAGCGGAGAAGTCAACAAGAGGCATTTATTAATGCCAACATCATCTTTTTAGTTGGTAAATATCTCATTTCGGATCCATGCAAAGCTCTACCAACAAAATAGATTGGTTTTTGTATTCTCTTATCCTTTTTTTACTAGAACAACATTCACTGCTTCTCCAGCTGTTGCTAGATACAAGTATAATCTTTCTTCTGGTTGTGGTACAGATATTACAGGCAACCTCATCAGATGTTATTTTAGGTCCTTGAATGCCCTTTGACAATCGTCTGTCCACTAAAAAAGTTTTAGCACTTTTTAGAACTTGGAAGAACAGCAACTGTTTCTCCGCCGACTTAAATAAAAAGCAACTCAACAATGCCAAGCACCCCGTCAGCTTATGCACATCTTTTAGGTATGTTTGAGATTTAATCTCGACAACCACATTCACTTTTGAAGGGTTCACAGTCAACCCATTCTTGGATACGACGTATCTCAGGAATTTACCCGAGCTGACCCCAAAATCGCATTTCATTGGGTTCAATTTCAGTCCTGTCTGTCTCAGAAGTTGAAGGAATTCCTCTAAATCTTCTAAGCTCATCACGAAATTTTTCTCTTTACGACAATGTCGTCCAGATACACCTCTACCACTCTGTCAATTTGTTTTGCAAATACTTTATCCACTAACCTTTAGTACGTGGCTCCAACATTTTTGAATCCAAAAGGCATTTTTTACATGTGAAAGTTCCCCAATACGTAATGGAGGAGGTTTTAGGGGCATCCATGAAAACCTAGTGATAACCCTTGTACAGGTCCAACAAACTCAAGAGTTCATAACCTGAGACAACTTCTACTTTCTGATCAATTACTGGTAAGGAGTAGTAATCCTTTAGACAGTGCTTATTCAGATCTGTGTAATCAACACACATTCTCTATCCACCCCCTGCTTTTTTCACCAAAACCGGGTTGGCGATCTAGGTCGGATATCTTACTTCGAAAAGAATATCCGCTGCCAGCAACTGCTAGACTTCAGTTCGGATAACCTGATTTTTTTCAGGTGCAAACTTTCTTTTCTTTTGTTGTAATGGTTTGGTTTGTAGAACCACATTTAACCTGTGCAATATCACCTTAGGTAATACTCCCATCATATCTAATGGGGACCAGTCAAAGACATCCTTAAATTCTTGGAGCAACGATACAATCCCCTGATGAAGTAAAGGATTCCAAGATGATCCTATCCTGACTTTGCTTTCAGGAAATTTTGGGTCTAATAGGACCTCGAGCACCTCTTAGTATGCTCCTCCCAAAGGGGAGAATTTAAATCTCTCCAGAGGTTGAACCCGGGTCGAGAAATTTGTAGTTGCTACTTGTTCATCTCAGGCACTTTCTTTTTTAGCACAATTCTCATGCATTCTCGTGAAACTTATTGGTCACCCAGGATTGAAGTTATTCCATGCTCTGTTGGAAACTTCATCATTAGATGATAGGATCAACAAATTTCTTTGGATGGTGCTAGCCAATCTCTCCCCAACATAATGTTGTAAAGGAAGGGTGAATTGATCACATAGAACTCGACCATCAGGGTTTTCTGCCTGGGGTAGTCCCCTACGGTTACTAGTAACTAGATGGTTCCTTTAGGCATCACCTCTTCTTGGGTGAAAGTTTGAAGTGGTTGATTGGTCTACCACAAATTACCTCAGTCACTTCTGAGCTGGTTGAAGCATGTCGAGAAAATGATACTGACAGCAGCACCATTATCTATGTACACCCGATCCACGTACACTAATTCTCATGCATTCTCGTGAAACTTGTTGGTCACCCCGGATTGAAGCTATTCTATGCTCTGTGGAAACTTTATTATGAGATAATAGGATGAACAAATTGCTTTGGCAGGTGTTAGCTAATCTCGCCCCAAGATGACATTGTAAGGGAAGGGTGCATTGATCATATAGAACTCAACCATCATGGTTTTCCACCTGGGGTAGTCCCCTATGATTAATGGTAACCAGATGGTTCCTTCAGGCATCACCTCTCATTGGGTGAAAGTTTGAAACGGTTGATTAGTCTACCATAAATTACCTATGTCAATTTCGAGCTGGTTGAAGCATGTTGATAAAATGATCCTGACAGCAACACCATTATCCACGTACACCCGATACACTTTTTTGTTTTCCATGATCATCTTTATGACCAAGGTGTCGACATGAGGCATCGCTCCGGGGACAACATCCTCTTCAGAAAAAGTGATGACCTCTTCTGATTTGAATTGTTTATGGAAAAGTTCCTTTAAAGTTATTCTTCTTACGTCCGCCTTTATAGTAGCTTGTAATACCTCGTCTGGAGGTCCACCAAAGATTTCATGAATCACCCCTATGACATTATTGTTTGTGTTTTGAGGAGGGGTTCTGACCTAGGTACCCCTGATGATGGTATTGGGGATACTGATTCTGAGATGAATTCCACCTCCTATATTATTAGCCTCCTCCCCGGCCTCCTAGGTTGAATCCAAGACCCCCTTGGTGCTGGTAGTTCCCTTGACCACCTAGTACATGACTTCGAGTGGAACTGGTAGCAGCAGTTGTATACTGCATCAACATACCTCGTTTTAAGCAGTCTTCTATCTCTTTTATGAGATCCTTACATACCTCGGTCTCATGACTATGATCGTTATGAAAATGACACCACAGACTCCAATCAACACATCCTGATGGAGTGCCAAGATCTCCAATCTCGACTTCGTTAGCAGCGTCATGGTATTTCAAAAAATT
>JBDJHY010000014.1:18375151-18385615 GCA_039654485.1 Withania somnifera | reverse complement strand
TGCCAGGTTTCACACAGCTCCTTTCAGTTTATCAACAAATTGGCCTAGTCCGGCAAATGCTTTCTGAAGCATCTCAATGGAAGCTGCTTCAACATCAACAATGGCCTCACGAATAGGCTTTAAAATCTTCAATAAATCCTCAGTTTTACAATAATACCTCTGAACTAGTATTATCATTTATGCCTTCACTTGATGATAAATGGAAAAACTGGGAGATGCTGTTGAGAAGAGCTTTTAACAATGATATCGCTATTGCACCTGGTCAATTCCGAAAAGCAGTAATCCTCAGTTAACTGACACAAGCACAGGACCTGTTCTACAAGACTCATAAATGATAAAAGTTAAAAACATAAAGTAATGGTCATTTATAGTGTAGATAATACTGCTGAAAATTCACAGAAATACTGTCAGTAACATTGCAGCATACATGCACACTTGACTGCAGCAAAACTATTAGTTTGATTAAGAGAACTGCATTGTTTAAGGTTATGTTATTAAGGGTGCCAGCAAGAGCAGTCTAATTATTTGAAGCTCCTCTTAGTTTCTGTTACTTCAGCTTAGTTTTGTCAATCAACATATATAGCTAACCACGGTAATCAAGGGACCTCTAAATCATGGCACCACATCTAAACTTCCACTGCTGAATTGCTCTTTGTTATCTGTACTACATTTACATTAAATACAACAAGAACAAAATCATTATGCCTTAAACAGGAGTCACATGAGGTTTAGGAGAAACTTATGAAATTGGGAATTTCAAAACTTAGCTGGTTTGTTTCACTAACAAAAAATTATTATGGGTTGTCAGGATGCTTGGAAATGGGAAACGGGGGGTGGGGGGACTGTCTTTCTGTTAAGTCATATTATCTGAAGCTTTTGGTGAGAGAGGGGACTGTTCTCCCACATACCTTGATACGGTTCCCTAGATTACCGAGAAAGGTGTGCTCCTTCACTTGGCTAGCAGCGAGGGAGGTGATCTTGGCAGCGGAGAACTTGAGGGATAGAAAGATCACTTGTGTAAGTTAGAGCTTCATCTGCAAAGAATCCGGGATCATCTCCTCTTTATATTGTCGGTCAGCATCTTTGGTATGGAGGAGTTGCTGAGATGGTCTGGTATTTAGTGGGTAATGCCGAGAACTGTGAAAGAAACTTTGTTTAGCTGGGCTCGAAGAAGATGGAGGAGATGCAGAGCGTGTGAAATTGCCCCTTTAGCACTGATATGGACCCTATGGAGAGAGAGGTATAAGATAGCTTTTGTTGGAATAGCGATAGATTTTTTGTACACTCGAGAAAGAGGCTCTTTTCCCTTATTTCTTTTTGGTGCACCCAGGAGGTTACTTTTCTGTATAAATGATTGAGTGGTCTTCGAAGAAAATCATGTATTTGTGTAAGACATCTACTTTTTGGCATACTTCTTGTACACGGGCTAGTAAACGCCCTTTTGTTAGTAATTATCTATCTTCATCAAAAACGATGATCCCCAGTCTCATAAAAAGAACTTGTTTGAAGCTTGTTTGACCATATTTCCTTTATGAAAGGAGTCAACATTTGTTTCAATATGAACTCACCAGCTGCCAAATACTTTGAAAGATGCTTAAACGTTGGGACAAAAATTGAGCCAAGATTTTCTAATTTCTTGTACTTCTACCTTCTCTACCGATGCCAATATCAGATAAAATTTCTATTAAACACCTGATTTAGAAGAATGTAAAGCTCATTATATGACAATAACAAACTACTAATACTACAACCAATCCCAGTTGGGGTCAGTTCACTAATATTAATCCTCAGTAAACATGTCGCTCCATTTAGACATGTATCTACCCCATATTTGAACATTGAGATTATCTAGTACTAGAAGTCTAACATTTTCAATAAACTTACAATTTTCTAACAATTGAAAATGGGCAAACTCTTGGACAATGCATACGATTTTTTTAGGAGGACGTTACATATATAACTTGGATAAATATACATATCTCCTTCATTTCTCAAAGTGTAATTGATGGTAGCGTTATGATGGAATATATTCAACCTAATATGTGTTTGGAAGTATATTATCATATATTTTGTTTAAATAAACCGACAAAAATCAAAGCAATGAAAAAACGATATATTGGTTTGGTTTGATTCAAACATTTGGAAAACTGACTTAAGTGGTTTAGTTTCCTTTTAGAGAAAAACCAATCCAACTATATTCATTCCAAATAATGAACTTGTCATATAAATCTTTTCTTCCATTGTGCCTTGTTAAGCACCAAGTCTACATGGATTCCAAGATATTGCTGGTCCTTTGAGACAACTTGCTTCAATGAGATTTTAGGCTTACCTTTTCCTCGTTAACACTTTTGATCACCATGATTACAAATTTATAGACTGCCATTCCCAACATGATCAAACCATCACTAGCTATTTATTTCATTCTAGTCTCTGTGTGCTACTTGTATCTTATGCCGAATGTGGTTATTTTAACCGAATTTCTAATCTTGTATTAAATGCAAGAATATTTACTTCCATAATCTCATCGGTTTTTTTACTTTGGAATAACTCGGGATTTAATCACATAGAGATGATAAATTTTTGGCCAAAAAAGAGGAAGAGAGGGAAAGGCCCCACGCGGTTAAGAAGCTGAAAGAGAAAATATTACCTCTCGATGATCTTGAATCGGATCAATATCATGAATAACAATATTTGGTGCCTCCACATTCACAAAACCATAAATTATCCATTGCTGCGTTACACTGCTTGTACTGTCATCTTATTATTTAAACGAAAACTACATGCACTTTTCACCTAGTTATCTTCCACAAGATGAGGTATTATGTCTATGGACCAAAAAAGGAATGGTCGCTAAAATCTCAGAAAAAGTTGGAAATAAAGTTCTTTTTTTGTTGGTAAGTGACGATGGACAACTAAATATGGTGAATGAAAGGAAGAACAAACCAATTCAACGAAATAGATGATATAATTCAATGTATTATGATTTATAGGTTTGATATGGAATAAATTTTTCTCTTAAACACCCACTGCAATGACCATCATTGTAAAAATATTAAAGAAAGGATCATTAATACACCTAGATGGGTCAGCATTAAAAGATTTAAGAAAAGACGACGACATATTTTTGTCAAGTTTGTGCCATGAGATCTGTGCCGAATTTGGAATTTCTGGCAGTAGCATCACAAAATTCACAATTTTGCAGTGAAAAATATACATGATATCAGCTTTTTTTTCCATACATGTTTGCCAGCTCAATTGTTACATCACAAACCAAAATCGATGGGGAATAATGTGGGCATAAAAGCCATCAGGATTTCCATGGGTAAAAAAAAGGCCTTAACATTTCAAGCACCTATAAACCCTAAATTCATGACAGATAAACAACACAATGCTTCTTGATATACAGCACTTGAGTATCCCTCATAGAATGATTACTGTCTCAGTGATCGAGACTAAAATTGAAGAAAAAGAGCACCAAAATCTTGAGAAAGGGTTATTGGCTCTCAAGGAATTAAGCAATAAAGTCAATATTGCTGCTACTGCATAATCAAGGAAGAAGGATCTGTGACTTTTCTCTAATCTGATAATTAAGGCTTCAAGTTCGACATTATTAAAGAAAACCTTATGGCGAAACGAGTAACTAGTCCTATTATGTCTTGTAGTAATAACTTCCTTTTGAGCAGCTTTGTGCTAATATGGAGTATATTACTAGTTAATCATAGCAATTTACTTATCAAAGGGCATTTGGTCTAGTGGTACAGTTCTAGCTTTTTACGGGAGGTCCCGAGTTCGATTCTCGGAATGACCCCGTTAAATAATAGTAATATTTGGTCTATCGGAACCAGCCTCTCTATATCCATCAGATAGGGGTAAGGCTTGCATACACTCTACTCTACCCTCCTCAAAACCCAGATCCCACTTGTGGGATTACTGATGTAAGGCTTGCATACACTCTACTCTACCCTCCTGAAACCCCATATCCCACTTGTGGGATTACACTGGATATATTGTTATTGTTATTAATCATGGTAATTTACTCAATTTAGAGCAATTGATTTTAGCAAATCTCCCTGCTCCAACTGAATTTCCAGGATCTTTCTGGATAAAACCTTCCATTATCTTCCAAAATTAATGTTGAACTGCTGCTTCAATGCATCAGAAGAAAACTTGAACCACAAAAACAATAGAGACAAAGCTAGAGTAAATGACATTAGAAATTTGGAAAGTCAATAGGATAAGTGCGACTTTAATAGCCGTTACCAATAAATTGTTGTTTATTATCACGTGCTAAGTTTTCTTCTATATGCCTTTTTCTTAAATACACTGATGCATTTTTTTCCAACTAGAGTTTCATCAACATTCAGCTACTATCAGCCCCAACAACATCTAATATTCCCTTTTTCTTAAACGCACCGATACATTTTCCAGCTAGCGTTTCATCAGCATTCAACTACTATCAGCTCTAACATCATCTATAGCCTCTACTTCCTATTTTTAACATGAGCATTCTCATTGTTCTACTGTACCAATCAAATGCTTCTCAATTCCAACTAAATAATATGTATCCATTCAAACTCATTTCTTGCTATCAAGAGGATTAATCGTAGTTTTCACAACCCTCTTCTTTCCCCAGCCTTGTGGAGGGTTATACCTTGCAAAACTCACAAATGCCCCGAAGAGAAAAGAAAAGTAAGCAAGTAGCATTCACATTGATCAAAATGCATGAGAAAAACAAATAATTCAAAACTTTGCTGACAGAGATAACATCAACACAGTAACAATCAAAACAACCATCAATCCAGTTACAGGTTAAATGTAAAAACACACTTTTCCAACTAAGCTACAAAAGAGAACTGCGACTAAACTATACATAATCACTATACACCAACCGATCAATTATTTTTTTTTTTATTAAGACACCAAGCAATCAACTAATTATCCATCCTTTATATCCATTATGCTCTAATTGAGCTTATTTAATAAGATGATAGTCAAAAACACACCTAGAGTATCCGGTTTTTAAAATTTTATATCTAAACTATCATGCACTATTTATTGAAATATACCCTAGCTATCAGTCAGACAGGAAAAGGAATTAAGTGATAGTTGAGGTGTCTTTTGATAAAAAGTAGGTGATAA
Organism: Withania somnifera; assembly: GCA_039654485.1. Classification (NCBI taxonomy): domain Eukaryota; kingdom Viridiplantae; phylum Streptophyta; class Magnoliopsida; order Solanales; family Solanaceae; genus Withania; species Withania somnifera. The sequence goes on along the minus strand of JBDJHY010000014.1, from coordinate 18,380,476 downwards.
TAAAGGAATGAAACTCACACACATGATAGTTCAAGTATGAAAGTCGAAAACGGAACACTTTTTCTTTTATAACCGTGGTGTTTGGGCCAGCTTGCTCGCATCACCTACCATAAGCAACAGGTTATCTTGGTAACTCTGTCCATCAAGGCTAGAGCATATGAAAACAAATCAATAGTGTTTCGTCTCTGCTGGAAATTATACCTGAGAACTCGGTATGCTCAACCTAGTTCATTGACCACTAGGCCACACCCTTAGATAAAAAAACCGTAATACTTTAGGTGTGTTTTTAATCACATTCTAATACTAGTAACAATTCCAATTGAAATAAATGATTCTAAAACACAAAAAGTAAAACTCACCTATCACAACATTCAAAAGACAAATCTTTTTTAATTTCTTCCTTTTTGACCACTCCCGATGAGGCTCTTTTTCACCATTCCCTGGCCTTTAGAGCTAACCTGTGGATAACACAAAAAGAAGAAAATCAACAAAACCCAACAAGACATTAATCAACTACAGCAACAAGATTCACCCCACTTACCCAAAAATCAATGTAATTAGTTACAAATTCAAACTTTTTTACAAAACCAAACTCGAAATTCTTGATTTTTGACTACTTTGGACCTTGAACGTTTACACTAATAAATTGTTTGGATTAGATTAGATTTGAGCTGAGAGTGGAGAAAGCTAAAAAGGTACAGTAAATTTGCTCAAGAATTGTTGAGAGTTGGGGGCGGGGTGGAGGGTTTAGGTTCTGATCATGGGGTTGTAGAAGAGTAGAAATCTTGAAAACAGTATCAGACACACCAAAAGTAGTACTAGTACCAAGTAAAAATGTATTCATGTTTGCTTCAATATTATTATTTTTATGTACTTTTTTTTTTTATAATCACAGTGCTCGAATAATTTTCGATAGCATATTTGCCGTAGGGGACTCAAAAATTAGTTTAAATATAAAAGAAACAATTAATTGTGTTAATAATATTTAAAACTAAATATATATTTATAATAACTAATATTTTTAAGGCCTATGTAATCTAAATAATATTTTGATAAAAAATATATTTTTAATGATTCTTTGCCAAAAATAGCTTCACTATTAAATATTTATACCTCTCATTAATAATAATATCAAATTAATATCTAATATTTTTTTTATTTTTCATTAGGCATCTAATAAAATCTAATTAATTTGAATTCATCTCTATTGCACTATTCAGCTTTTAACTTTATCAATTAAGGAATAAACAAAAATAAAAAGCAAGTAAACATATATCTAAATAAAAATAGAAGAGTCTAAATACTTTTTAACTTAAATAAATATTTAAAAACACCTTTTATATTTGTCTAAATACTTCAAAACTATTTAACAATTATTTTCACTTAACAATACTTAAATAAATAAATTCAATCAGGCTCAAAAAATAACTCTCTAAGCAAATCATAACCTTTTTTGTGTGTGTGTGATTTCATCAAGAATACAATTAAATTATTTTTGTATATAGAAAAGCATTATTATGTTTAAGATAAATTAATAATTAAAAATGAAACAAAATTATCTTATGCATGTACAGCTAGAAGCCTAGAACATAACAAATATTGTGGAAAATAAGTTGAGTTGTGTGCATAATCCACTTGATATGCATATCATCTCAAGAAAAAAAATACTTATACTGGTGAGCGATAATTTATTTAATTGAGATAAATATGAATCATCTTGTTTAAATTACAGATTTTTTTATTTTTGATATTATATTCACATTAAATTCTTTTAAATTTATTATTTTTAAAAATTCAACAAACACATATACTGAATAAATAAAAAATCCAAATAATATCAATCTCGATTATCCTGGTTATAAAAAGGAAAGGCATCGTAAGCCCGTAACCCATATTATATTTAATCGAGACAGACACATATAAATTATTTCGAATATCATAATTATAAAAAAAATAAAAATTAAAAAAAGGAAAGCATCATATCCCCCACCACCAACTCCAAACTTTTGGACCACTATCTTTTATAATTGCCACTTCATATTGCCAAAGTTGACACACACCTCTTCATATTTTTTATTTTCTCTCGTTTTTCAAGTTGAAGAAATGGCAGATCAACTCACAGATGATCAGATCTCTGAGTTCAAAGAAGCCTTCAGCCTTTTTGACAAAGATGGAGATGGTTAGCTCTTCATTATTCTTTTACATTCTTTTTCACACACCCAATTTTATTTGCTTGTTTTGAATAAAGATTGAATCTTTAATCACTTTGAGATATGCCCAGATCTATAATTCTTGAATTTTTTTTTTTTGTTATGTTTATGTGTTTATTTTTGTGGGGTTTGCTTAAAATTGTGATCCAAGACTTTAGAGTCAGTGGTTGGTGTTTGTTTATATGTATGTACAGTTGAATTGCTTGTATATGTGTATGTATTGTTTGAGCTGAAGAAGTGGCTTTGGTTTAATGTGATTCGAAGGGGATAGATCCATATCTAGTGTTGTTTTTTTTGGGATTGATTGGTTTGATGGATATGTGAGGCTGGCTCAAGTGGTTGAACACCTCCACCATCGACTGGTAGATTGGTGTTCGAGTCACGTTGGTGGAGAGGTGGGAACACTGTTGAACGTCCTGAGGGATGGGGTGGGAAAAAAAAGAAAAAAGAGATGATTGGTTTGATGGAAAAGTGAAGCTTGCTCAAGTGGTTGAGCACTTCCACCATCGACCGGTAGGTTGAGCATTCGAGTCACTAGATGGTAAGTGGGAGTACTATTGGTCCTCCTGAAGGTGGAGCAGGTAAAAGAAAGAAAGAAAGATGATTAGTTTGATGGACAAGTTAGGCTTGATCAAGTGGTTGAGCACCTCCACCATCGATCAGTAGGTTGAGGGTTTGAGGGTTCGAATGTTGGTTCGAGTGATAAGTGGGAAGACTACTGATCCTCCTGAGGGATGGGGTGGGGAAAAAGAAAAAAAAAAGTGATTGATTTAATGTTTAGTGAGGATAAGTGGATCCAATGTTGTTAAGTGAATGAGAATATCTTTAAAACCATTATCCTTTGTGAAAATGAGTGCTAACTTATCATATGGATGCACACACAAACATATTTGGGAACAAATTGAAATGGAGGGATAGTTCGAACAGAGGCTCTGTATGTGGTGAGGATGGTGGTCAATTCGTGTCACTATGTGGAAAACTTCTGGTCAATTCGTGTCACTATGTGGAAAACTTACACTTCTTGGTTCTTGGAGATAGACTTCCTTTGTTGTTAGATGGAGCTTTTTTAGATAAAGATTTAATTTTTGATAGCAAAGAAGGCCCTGAAACCCACTGGTGCACTGATACTCAGTAGATAATGTGCCTATACGTCTATCCTTCCCCAGGCTTTTGGCTGGGTTGGTCGAACTTGAGACATTGATAAAGGTTTGATTTTGAATCTGTTTTGTTTCAACTTGTGGTAGAGTAGATGTGAAGTTGGTGGATTTTGAGGGTTGGTCAACAGGTTTACTCATTGATATTCTTAACTTATTTAATTGATTGTTCCTGCGAACTTGAGGATTGATTTGGTTTTGACGAATAGGGAACTCATTTGTGGGTTGCATCAGAATGGAGCTGTTAGTATTCTCAAATAAGTTGATACTCCCTCTGATTTGTTTTAGTTGACCCTTGCCTTGGCACTCTCCTTAAGAAAATATTTATTAGGGGTTTATTTTACTAAATTGGTCTTATTAGTTATACTTTGAAAATATAAATTTGAGTATTGTATGTTTTATATAGTCATTTAATGTTAGGCGTAGTATTGGAAGAACATGATGAAGTTATCTTGATTTCAAAAATTGGACAAGTAAATTGAAACAACTACTTTTAGTAAGAGGGCCAGCTAAAATAAAACGGAGGGAGTTTCTTAGAAAGCTTGAACCTCTCTTATGTGTTTCCTAACTAGGAATCCCACTTGTTAATTCTTGATTTCCTTTTTTTCGTTTAGTGATGAATATAATCGATATGATAACTTGTTAGTAACGGAATTGTGTAAGTTTCCATAGAATGCTTTAACTTGTGAGAAAGCTTATGCTAGACTTTAGGGAAGTGTTTTCTCATTTTGGTTATATCAAATGTTGACTTGCATCCTATCCACACATTTTAGGCACATGTAACTGTTTCTGAGACACTACCTGTACCTATACAACAGGGCCTGAAGTTTTCCGGTCTATATATATTTGCGTTTCTTTTTCTTTCTGACGAGCTGATAAATATGCCATCACGAAAGCTTTCATTTAGCATTATTACATAAGCTAATTTAGTCAGTAACTCCTAAACCTGAGTAGCTGCTTTCAGTTGAACTTGCCACATCTTTTGGTTGAAACAGATTGCAGCCCATATAAAACTTGCTTTGTCCTCTTCTTGAAACGTTTTCCCATTTTCCTTCCTTATTGTCTAGTTTTGTTCGGCTATACTCGTTCTTCTGTGCTTGTCTATTATTTTGCTGGTAGAATGAATAATATAAGAAAGTAGAAGACCTTTTCAAGTTCTATGGTAAGATTTTAACACAATATCCATACATTTTTAGTAATTATTGCCGAATTTGATACAGGTTGCATCACCACTAAGGAGCTTGGAACCGTGATGCGGTCATTGGGACAAAATCCAACTGAGGCTGAGCTTCAAGACATGATCAATGAAGTTGATGCTGATGGAAATGGAACCATTGACTTCCCGGAGTTCCTTAACCTGATGGCTCGGAAGATGAAAGACACTGATTCTGAGGAGGAGCTTAAGGAAGCTTTCAGAGTGTTTGATAAGGATCAAAATGGATTTATTTCTGCAGCTGAGCTGCGCCATGTCATGACAAATCTAGGCGAAAAGCTTACTGATGAAGAGGTTGACGAGATGATTCGTGAAGCTGACGTGGATGGTGATGGACAGATCAACTATGATGAGTTCGTCAAGGTCATGATGGCTAAGTGAGAGCTGATGAACTCAACTTACTTTTAGAAGCAAAAAAAATGTACAAACCAAGAAGGAAACAAACGTAGAAAGTTGGTTCAGCTTTTCTATATTTGGTTAGAATACGTTCTCTTGTATCAGCTTTGTTTGGGTGCTTGCCTCTTTTCTTTCTCACGTTGTTTTCTAGTGTAATTCGTCAGTATATGCTTGTCTTCTCTGTTAAATTTCAGTATTTTGAACCTTGTGACAATTGGGGATTTTATGTTTTTATTTTGCGGACTAATTTTGTTGATGTTTCAGATTCTTGTGCATTCATTCTCTTTATTTCTGACTGCTGATCACTTTTCAATTTTCTCTGAGAATCCTCAAATTTTTTAATGCTTGCAAG
>JBDJHY010000014.1:18282433-18294157 GCA_039654485.1 Withania somnifera | reverse complement strand
TCCGTCGAGCAGACGTAGCAAGAGACCTAACTACTCTGGTAGATTTTACACCATGCCCACCCCTATTCTTTTGATTGCCTTGAGGTTTTCTGTAATATTCTTCATCTTCATCTGAGATGCCCACCTCATCATCATCACTGTTGACCTCATCAGAGTCTCCACCCTCCCAGTCATCATCCTTGTCCTGCGACAGTAAAAGCAAATGACCAGGTCACTTGATGAGTATAATTATATTTAGAATTGTTTGACACAAATTTACCAAAACAAAATAGGAATAAATCACCAAGTCACTTGACTCCCCACCCACAGCAATGATAAGAAACTGAATATGAAAAGGAGAAATGATTGTTTCTGTACCAGCAGAGCTTAGAGAACATTGGTGGTTTTTTAAATCAGTTGCTTAGAGAACAATAATCCCAATTTACAGTTCATTTCCACCACATACAAAGAACCAAAATTGTTGCAGTTTCCAGCACATTCTTAAGGTACCTTTTGTTTAATAAAATTTACCCTTATCAAAAACCTAAAGAACTAAAAGCTTTTCAATATCTTGGACAAGAGCTAGCTTAAATGGAAGTGGTTAATAAGTAATTCGGTTTAACAAGTATGGATTTTACTAACTGATTAGCAAGTAGTTCAAGTAATTGTTTTTGTTTACCAACCAAAATCTCTATAATTACACTCCAAACATCCATCCTACTTGATAACCTAAGGAGAACCAAATACTAAAAACTTTTCTCAAAAAATCACCCAAGATCCAAGATGTCATTTAAAAAATAGAACGTTCTCTTTTACTTATCACAAACGGTGTATAAAGCATATAGAAGGAGCTAGTTCAGCCATCCATTGTATCGACAAACTTCGGATTTGAAGAATCAGACAATTTGAGTTGCATGACGGAACATATATCTACTTTCTCCTTGCTATTTTGTTTTTCTTCATAATTCAACTTCCCCCCATTCCAGGCTTTATTTTTGTGTGTAATAGGTCTAATCTGTGCATGCTCCTTGTTAGTTACAAATTGAACACAGCTAGGGTCTTCATAGATCATGATAGAGAACTTTTAATTAGTTGCTAGTAGTTCCCTAGATGTGAAAAAAGTTGGTTCTGAAATAAAAGAACCTAGTTAACCCCAAGATGATGTAAGATGAACATGGGAGTCCAACCTGATGCAAATGTAATGTTCTAAAAATTTTCTTTCTGGAGCTAAGCTTATATTACTTTAAGAACAAAATATAAGAACCTATTGGGCTAAAAGAGCTTTTGAATAGACTAGTTATGGGTGATGATTTAGAACATAAAAGGGGCACGGAATGCATAAACTTAAAATCTGCTCAGACGCCTAGAGAAAAGGAACAAGAATAGGGAGCAATATATAAATGTTGCATACAAATCAATAGGAACGAAAAGATGTGTAAAGCATCAAATAAGCAAGAAAGCTTCACAAAGGACCAAAAAGAACTAATACCAAGATTCTTAAAAAGTATCATTGACGGTTGTAATACAGCCCACATAAGCGACAACACTGTTATGTATAATCCTACTGTGCTAGGATGGGAAGAACGTCCTGCTTAACATTTCCGTGCTTATCCAAAAAGGAAGTACCAGGATTTATTATCAATCCAAATTTACCTAAAACACCAGTCAACTCGCTATCTTGACTTCTCAAATGATACTAAACAACTTACACCAAATGTAAATAATTAAATTGCACGATTCAAGGATCAAGCTGGATGAAAGTAATAATAACTACAAAATTTAGCAACCAAAGGCGTGGTTTAGTAATCAATGAAGTGGATGAAAATTATTAGAGACCACACACTCAACGCCTAGTCGAAACAAATGACTATAAGGTGATTTGTTTCCATCTGACTAAATACCTCGGTGGGAGGAGTCACCTGTTCTTGTGTTGGTGAGAGACAACAGATACATGAGGTGGAGTAGTGGAGGTGTGCTAGTTGGATGAGACGCAAATTCGAAAAAAAGGCTCAATAAATAGATAGCCATTAAAGTTGACATGAATTGCCAGTTAGACATCTAATGGTTGCCAATGACCAAGTAGACACTTCCAATTGACACGTGTTTCTCGTGGACATTAGGATCGAATAGACCTTATGCATGAGATGCAATCACAAATAACTTGTCAAATAAACAAATCAATGCATGCAAAGTAAAATCTTTTTAAGAGGAATAATTTTAATTTAGTTTGTATTTTTTGAATTCAAAAAATAAAAAGAAAAACGTGTTCCCTCTCCTACTCCCCTAGTCTTCTCCTTCTAAATCAGGAAAAGAGACCTCCCCTCCCCCACTCTTCTTCACTTCCGAATCAAAAAACCTCCCTGCATCTTTAGAACTTTTGCTTTCTGCAGGCATTTTTCCATTGCAAATATCATTAGATGTGGCTTCTTTGCTCTACCCCTGTTTCTAGCTTCATTCCTTGGCCATAAAGTTCTTGACTCAAAGACCTTTTACAGAAAGTTCCATCCCGTGCAATGAGAGTGTGAAATTCCAAAATAATGGGGAGGGTTGGGACTTAAAAATTTAAAGGTTTTTAACAAAAAAATTAACAGGTAAACGGTTATGGAGGTTCTGGGTAAGGTACAAGCTTTGTGGAGAGGGTGATAGTTGGTAATATGGGGTTCTGGAAGGAGGTTGGAGAACTAGAGATATCGTTTGCCTTTCAGTTTTGGGTTATGGAGCACTATTTTGAAGGGATTGGATGATTTTCGGGAAAATATCTCATTCAAGGTCAGAGCTGGGAGAAGAGTAAAAATTTTGGGGAAACAGGTGGTGTGGGGATGTGGTTTTGAAAGATGAATTTCAATTTGTACATACCTTGCCAAATAGACTTATTAGGGAGATACAAGGTGGTGAAATTTTCGGGGAATTGAGATTTCGAAGGGAATTCAATGATTAGGAAGTGACTGAGTTCTAGAGATTATTAACCTAGCTGCATAGACAAGTCAATCAGGCAAATAATCCCGATGTTTGGAGGTGGGGTTTAGGGTATTCTAGAGTGTTCTATGTGAAGTCTTTTTATGTGAAGCTTTTGGTTGAGGATGAGTACATATTATGCCACATGGACTCCAAAGTTGCCAAGGAATGTGTGCTTCACTTGGCTTGCCGCAGAGGCGTAATTGACAATGTATAATCTTATAAAGCGGAAGTCTGTCTACATCAGTTTGTGCTACACGTCTAAGGAGGTGCGCGAGGACATGGATCGTCTTCTTCTACATTGTGCGCTGACTGTGAGGTTATTGTGGGATACGCTTAGGTAGTTCGGCGCTTCTTGGGCAATGCCAAACAATGTGAGAGAGTTGATGCTCAGTTGGAAGAAAGTGAGTAGGAGAAGACAAAGGATATTGGAATATTGTCCAACAACAACATAACCAGTTTTATCCAACAAGTGGGGTCTAGGGGTAGTGTGACCTTACTCCTGCCTTGGGAAGTAGAGAAGTTGCCTTATATGGAAAGACCATACTAGGGAATTACAGCATGGAAAACAACCATCGGAATCAGGTGTGCTCAATTAAAATGCTTTTATGATGCTACATAATCCTTACATATTTGTTAATGTTCTATACTATGCTAGCAATTATCTTGTTGTTATAGCAACTAACAAGGACCTTCGGAGGGGTAGGATGTATGCAGACCTTACCCTAGGCCTACCCTTGTGTGGGATAGAAAGGTTGTACACAAAGGACCTTCGGCTCAAAAGAAATATTTTCGATACGGGGTTGCTCTTGCTGCCTATCATGTAGCTTTTCATCTAAAATCATCTCAAATATTTAGTACCGCCATCTCCATTTCAGAGTAGAAAATCCATATTTAGACCACATATTACTCGTTGCCATTTAATCATTAAAGTTCATCCCATCAATATATCAAATACATTATTATGACTATAATGCTATATACAGGGATTTTCAAGTATTACATTTCAAAAATAGGCGACATAACATGAATGACAAGGACCAAATTTCTTACTGCAAATATTCTAAAGGGGATATACTAAAAGGTATGTCAAACGTTGGGAGGAAAAATACTATACAGAAGGCAAAACATTCATCACATAGCATGAAGTACCAATAAGCCGTAACAAGGCCCAGGTATAATCAGAACTATGCATAAGAGCACACCTTAATGCCCCTTCCACGACCTGTGCTACCATAGTCAGGATCATCAGGATCGTCTTCTGCAAGTAGTACGAAAACAGTTAATAAAGGTGAAATTCAACTATGAATCCAATCACATATTCTAATAACAAATTCTTGAAGGACTGGCAAGAAAAGAGAAGAGGTTGATAAGAGTAAATCTATTAAATGGGTGGTGTTTTAGTTTTATTCTACTATCCAACTTTATATTCCTACAATACTCTAATTTTCTTTTTTTCCACATGCTCATTAGCAACTCATTTCAGTAACTTCTAATAAAATATCAATTGTAGACATGTGAATCCCACCACAGAAGAGGAAACAATTGAAAATCACGATGACTACCACCATCATGTTCTACCGATAAAATTCATCATACATATGTTTAAAAGAAAAGGAATTTACCATCTTCACTGTCGTCATCCTCGTAATCAGCATACTCATCATCATCCTGATCTTTTGACGCTGTTGCCTTCTGACTTGCATACTTGCTGGCTGCAACAGGCCTTGACTGCAGCTTTGAACTATACCCGCTTGAGGGATTAGCAGTTTTGTAATGCAATGAGTCACTCTGATCATCACCGTCTTGTTCATAATAATCATCAGATAACATCTCATCCGCCGGAACACTTCGACCCTTCCCCATTTCTTTCTGCCTTCCTTCATCATCCGAGTCTAACTGATCTTCCCTACCATCAGATACCTCATCAGATTCTTCGTCATTCTTATACTCTGACCCACTCTTCGACTCCTCACCAGAACCAGACCTACCCGAGGGGCCCAACGGTTGACAATCCTTCCAAGACCCAGAACCCCATTTCCCAGCCATATTAACTCTTCTTCCAGGCGGCACCTGATCCTCCGCGGCTGTTTCCACTTCTACACCAATGTCATCTTGTAATTGACCATTATCATCATTTTCACTCAAACTACCTTCCACTTCCTCATTTCCTACATCCTGATGTAATCCCTGCATACTCTGTTCCCGCTGGCTTTTGTCATCCAATGTTACCGTTTCATTCGAATAATTCCTATAAAAAGCCATATTGTGTCTTCACATTAAACTTTCAGTTGCTCTAATTTTCCCAAAAAGGTAAATGTATTAATGCCAGTTCTCTTACCACCAAAAACCTCTGGAGCAGAACGAAAATTCAACGCAAATCAATAAAGGATAGCATTTCTCAACAAAAATGTAGTAAAATTGCTAACAAAATGTACTCAAACAAACTAAAGTTCATCTCAAGAACATCACAAACTATTCCAACAATATTAGATAATTGCTCTGTATGAAGCAGCAAGCACTTGCCATCAAATTCAGATACCCAATTGTTTAATATAAAAAAAGTCCCTATCCAGAAAAACGTATCGAGCAAAGAAATAAGAACAATAAAACACAATGCCTGACACTGAAAAAGGTAGTTGTTCAAATGTATTAACTTCCCTCCAAAAACCTCTGAAGCAGAACGAAAACTCAAAACTAATCAATAAAACAGAACATTTCTTCTTTTTCGATAAACCATGGTGTCCTCGCCATCTTTCACACACCTAAACTAATTCCACGGGATACTGTCAGCTCCCACCAGCACCAGGTAACTCCATCCTTACCTCCCTCCGTCCTCCACGGCTATCTAACCGAATATTTCTCAACAAAAACAAAGTAAACATAGCTAACAAAATGTACTAAAACAAGCTACAAGCTCATTTACAAAACATCACACACTAATTCCAACCATATCAAAAAATTCCTCCGTAAAGTTTCAGCAATCACTTAAAATCAAATCCAAAATTGCTTAAAATCAGCAAAAAAATCGATCCATAAAATCGTAAAACTCAAGAGTCTTACACTGATAATAATGGATCGATTACTACACACTGAAGACCAAACAAAATCAACACAAAAACTTCACTAATCCCATCTTCTTAACCCCAAAATACTAAATCTAACAACCTCAAAACCCTAATTCCTCTCCAATCCAGTCAATTAACTAAAAAAAAAAATCCTCATAGCATCAATTAATTTTCAAAAAGAATAGAAGCAATAAAAAAAAAACAGAATCTAAACGACGTCGTTACAGGAATAAACAGTAATCGGACTCTCACCGAGAACTTACTTCACCGGAAAACCAACAAAAACCGGCGGCGGAGCAAAAAATTTATTAAAAAAAAAAACTCAAGGTAGAGACGACGACGTATTACTGAAGATTTGTTTAAATTAATTAGTTAACAAAAAAAAATTGATTAAAATCGGAATGATTAAGAAGAAGAAGAAGGTGAATCGGATTTACCGGTGTGAATTTTGATGAATTTTTTTCAGTTTTTTTTTTTTTTCTTTGAGGGAGATGAGGATATTGTAGAGAGAGAAACAAAAACCAAAATAGCAAAATTTTGCACAAAGGAAAAAAATATGAGAAGTAAAAATAAAATAAATTTTTTTTTTCTTTTTATCTTTGGTTTTTGTATAACTATAGATATATTTATCTATTTAAAAATATAAATAAATTATAGAGAGAGAGGAAGTGGATGTGAGAGAAAAAAATGGAAAAGTACAAGTATTTTAAGCATGGAGTGCAACATCTTTTGTTAAGATAGAAATAGATGTGTTTGAATTAGATTGTATAGATCTTTGTTATTTTCGTCAAATGAATATGTTACACGTGTGAAAGGAAATTGTTTATTACAAGTATACAAGCATGTGGCGTAAGGAAATTGTTTAACCATGTATAAGAACGAATGTCTTACGTGAAAAAAAATTATTTATATTATAATACAAGTATTTAAACGTGTAATGCAAAGAAATTGTTTAAACATTGTAGATTGTATGTGTCATTGTTATTTCGTTAAATGATGTGTTATACGTGCAATAGGAAATTGTTTATATAGTAGTACAAGTATTTTAAGCATTGTAGTACAATACCTTATTGCTATAATTGCTGTACTTGAATTATATTATATGTAACTTTTTTAATTTCATCGAATGAATGTCTTACACGTGTTGAGAGAAAATTATTTATATCGTACTGCAAGTATGTAAGTTTTCAATGCTACATACACTTATCTTTGTCTTTTGCGTGTAAAATGACATTATTTGTATTGTACTACACGTATATTAAGCATGTAATGTAATACCTTTTACTATGATAGAAGTGTTTGAATTAGATTGTATGTATAATTGTTATTTTCGTATAATGAATGTCTTGCACGTGTGAAAGAAACTTATTTATATTATATAGTACAAACATTTAAGCATGACTTTTTTTCCATGATAAAAGTTAGTGTTCAAGCCATATTATACATGTCGTTGTTATTTTTACCAAATGAATATCTTCCACGTGTGAAAGAACGACGTGTTTATATAGTAGTATAAGCATTTAAGCATGTAATGTAATATCTTTTGCTATGATAGATATATTCGAATTTGATTGAATGTATCTGTATTATTTATGATGAATAAATGTCTTTCATGAGTGAAAGAAATTGTTTATATTGTAGTACAAGTATTAAGTATGCAGTGCAATATATTTTTGTTATAACAATTGTGCTCAGGTCAAAGTTGCATGTATCTTTATTATTTTCGTCCAATAAATGTCTTCGACGTGTGAAATAATTTTTTTTATACCATAGTACAAGCAATTAACCATGTAGTGCAATATATTTTTCAATGATAGAGGTGTTCAATTCATATTATATGCATCTTCTTATTTTTGCACAATGAATGTCTTTCACGTAAAAAAGAAAATGATTTATATCGTTGTACAATTATTTAAACATATAGTGTAATATTTTTTTTGGATCAAATTATACGCATCTTTGTTATTTTAGCCACATGTGAAAGGACATTGTTTATATCATAAATTTTTTATTGAATAACATGATTTATTTCATTTTTATCACATTGGTATACTCAAGGAAGACACGACCAGACAATATACAAAATATAACTAACAACTTGTTTGGATGTTTATATAGAGTTGTAGAAGTTAGTGTTCGGGTCAAATTATACATATCGTTGTTATTTTCATTAAATAAATATCTTTCACGTGTGAAAAAACGACATTATTTATATCATATTATAAGTGTTTAGGCATGTAGTGCAATAGTTTTTTTTTTTTTTTTATGATAGATGCATTCAAATTAGATTGTATGTGCCTTTGTTTATGCTGAATAAATGTCTTTCGCGTGTGAATGATTTTTTTTTTTATATTATAGTACGAGTATTTAAGTATGTAGTGCAATACATTTTCCTTTAATAGATGTGTGCGGATCAAACAAGATGCATCTTTGTTATTTTCGTCCAATGAATGTTTTTCGAGTGTGAAAGAAAATTGTTTATATTGTGGTATTTAAGCATGTCGGGCAGCATATTTGTTATAATAATTGTACTTGGGTAAAATTACATGTATCTTTATTATTTTTGTCCAATCAATGTCTTTTCTATGTGAAATAAAATTATTTATATTGCAGTACAAGTAATTAACCATGTAGTACAATAAATTTTCTATGATAGTGATGTTCAAATCAAATTATATGCATCTTTGTTATTTTTGTTGAATGAATGTCTTCCACGTATGGAAGAAAATAGTTTATATGGTTGTACAAATATTTAAACATGTATTGTAATATCTTTTGCTATAATAATTATGAAAAAGACACGACTAGAAATTTACAAAATGTAACTAACAATTTTGTTTGGATGGTTGTGTTACGCAGAGTTGTGTAATATGTCTTGTCGTGTTGTCTTGTTTTTATGAATATAATATCAAAATAAAAATGGTTTATATCGTTGTACATGTATTTAAGCATGTAGGGAAATACCTTTTGCTACAATAATTATGTTTGGATCAGATTATATGCATCTTAGTTAATTTCTCCGAATGAATGTTTCACGTGCGAGAGAAAACATTGTCTATATTATAGAATCTTTGATGAATTATATAACTTTTTTCCCTTTTTATTACAATGATATGCACGCGAAAGGCACGACTAGGCAATATATAAAATGTGGCTAACAACTTGTTTGGATAGTTGTATTAAGTAGAGTTGTGTAATATATTGAGTAGTATTGTTTTGTTTTTACGAACATAACATCAAATAGGTTGTACTATTCCACAATATCTTATAAAGTCTCGCATTAATATTTTGATAGATTTATCGTTTACGTTGTTTCAATGCGACTTGAATGTAATACCGGAGATGTATATTATAAATGTTAATTTATTATATTTTATGATAATTTTATTTTTAAAATAAATCCTCTCTTTTCGAAAATAAGTATATTTATATTAGATATACAAATATATTTACTTATTAACAACAACAATAAACAATAATAACATCGAACCCAATGTATTGAGACAAAAATAAAAATATCAAATTTTAATACCAACTAATATAAAGAACAAGCATTTAAACGTGCAGTGCAATACTTTCTTTGTAATAATACTTGTGCACAAATGAAATTACCAATGTCTTAATTACTTTTGTCGAATACATGCCTCCCACATGTAAAAGAAAATTATTTATTAATACAACTATTGAATCGCGTAAACATTTATGGATAAGAATAATTTGACAGGACAGTATATAAAAATGTCACCAACAACGTGTTTGGATGTTTATGTTACACATCATATTATAAAATTACATATCGAAAATTGAATAAGTTTATCGTTTATATATATTTTTAATATGTGACATTTAGAGTGTGGTTTGAATTGTGACTGTTTTAACTATTAAAGAAAAGGACGGTTTGATGCACTAGAACTTCCGCTATAAATAGAATTTGAAATACGACTTGATTATAAAAGTCTATTATACGCAACCTTACATTGCATTCCAACAAGCAATCATTTCTAAGGCTTGAACCATTCACCTCCTTGTTACATGGAGACAACTTTAGTATTAAACTATCTACGAAAAAGAGCTAAAATACCCTTGAACTATCTGAAATAGAGCAAAAATACATTTTATTAGTATTTTAGCTCAAAAATATTCCTCCATCCAACTGTTGGTCACAAATACCCTACTTTTGACAGAAATCACGATGAAGAAAAACTCTCACGTAACTCATCCACGTCATCATCCAACATGAAATTCAGTCTATGTGGCTATACAACTAATATAAATCAAACACATTACTTAAACTTAGACCCAAATCATTCAAAACCCGATCCAAATATAATTTTTGCTCCTCTTAAAATAGTTAAAGAGTATTAAAAACATATAATGTTAAATGATTATATTTACAACATCTGTTTTTTTTTTTCTTTTTCTAAAACAAGTTTGTGTCAATAAAAAATTAGTTAAATGGGATGATTTGTCATTTGCCAATTGCCATATGAAGGTACAAATATTAAACCATGTTATACAAGACTCCTATGTCTAGAAAAAAGGAAATTACAACTTGCACAATAAGGAAGCGGGTATTTGAATAAATATTAATGAACCAAAAGATTTAGGGATAGCAAAATTGAATTAGTTGAATAATATAAATAAATTCATACATTTTTCAAATATTATTATTGTATCTTTTCTAGGTATTTGTTAATGCTGGAAATGATTTCACATATGAATATTTTGAGGTCTACTCCAATGAACATCCTACTAAATGCTTAGTAATTTTGTTTTTCGCATGAGAGAAATCAAGAGTGCCAAACGAAGAACTCGTTCCCCCGGTGCACGCAGTTTCAAGGTAGTCAAATAAACCTACTCGAATAATTAACTAATTGTCATAATTAAAAAAAAAAAAAAAAAAAGTAAATCGGATGTAAAGTATTGTTCTTCCTTTCCTAAGAAAGCGAACCCCAAAAGTTCCTATGCAACAAAATTAACTTTTTTATATGGTATTGCATTTTTTTACAAACTTCCCAAGAATAACTTTAGGTCCATATTTTGAGGCCGTGCTTCGTTTAACAATTGAGTCGATTAAAAACCAGTTTCTTCTAAAAATACTACAATTACTAGATGGTAATCTTAAGCATGTCAACTGGGCTACCAATCAGGCCCAAATTTAGTTGGAGAAACAGACAACTAACCCATGAGAAAAAGAAATCCATATGCCTAGTAGAATCATGTTTAAATTTGTTTTTATTGTATTAGTGAAATGTAAACACTAGAGAGAACCTCACATGAGATCAAAAAAGTTGATAAAACGACTCTAAACATTTCGAAGTTCTACAGATTATGTTACATCCATAAATCTAAAACCTGACAATGAGAACTAAGTTTAGTCTCACTTCCTACATCTCCAAGACGACACAGAGAAAAGGGCTCGATCTTGCCAGCATATCACCACGCAACCGTTCTCTTCTTTGATCTTGTATCCTTCACAACTGTAACTCTGCAACAACCTTCTTGCCTGCAACATACCATAATAACTCAAAGGCACATTCCCAAAACCAGATGTTTCAAATCTTTGGAACCACTTTTCGAGCTTCTCATGCCTCTCCTTTCGTTCCATCCCTTCACATGCTATAATGTTCTTTATCTCCTCACCTAATAGCATCTTTTCCACCTTTATTCTCTCCAATGATGTTCTTGGCAGTGTGGATTCAAGACAATCGAATAATGCAGC
>JBDJHY010000014.1:18258021-18268866 GCA_039654485.1 Withania somnifera | reverse complement strand
ATAAAATTCATGCTATATCTGTATTTGACGTTTGCAGGCTATATCTGTTGGACTCAATGTAATTTGAGAGATGTGCTTACGCATGCCTTTGGTATGTACAACATTTCTCCAAGTATTTGTCATTTATAAATTATAATATACTTTTTACGTGTTCATATATTTACAACGTTTGTCATTTCATCTTTTTTGTTTTAGTTGATGACAGAAGATTTGCTACAAGACCTTGTGTTTGTATAGTAAATCGAATGAGAAGGCAGTTTCTGCAGCGGCTCGATCACTTCTTACGAAGATCTTTCTATCAATAGATAGGAATGAGTGTTTGATATAGGGGATAGGGTCCATCTGCTCTTTATCTCACAATTTTTTTGTGAGAAATTCTATTGCTTGAGTGGAATCACGTGCTTTGTGAAAATTCCATCTCCTGCACAAGACAAAAATAGAAGTCAAACTCAACAGCTGACGCAACTACTTATGCACTTCCAGTCCATCCAGACCGGAGAAACAGACAGAGAGGGGACTCTTTCATACCTGCTAACTCCTAGGATTCAGAGAGGTATGAAGAATTTCCGTCTTTCATGTTAAGAATCAGTAATGTTTTATTTGATTCAACCTCAACAATTGCTTGCAGGTTTGCCCTTCACTTCTAGTTAAGAAGGACAGAGGGCACCCTACTAACCCAAAAGCAAGGCCTAAGGAATTTGGTGAGGTTAGTGTTTCCAGAAGTGTTCCTGGCATTGAGTTGCTGGATGAGGAGGATCACGACACTGATGATGATGTAGAGGAGGGGTCTGTTGACTTGTCTGACCATGATGATCAAAGTGATGAAGATGTTGACCGTGGTGAAGAGGATGTCAATTGTGAAAAAGATGGAGATAATGCTTCTGATAATGAGTCTAGTGATGATCATGAAATTGATGATGAATGTGATGGTGATGAAGATAAACAAATCACAAGCTGCTGAAGAATTTTCAGAAGATGATGATGCAATTGACAGTGCTGATGCCACTGAAGATGATGAGAGTGATGGTGAAGAAGAGGGTATTGATGGCAGTAATAATTGCTGGACTTCTGAAGAGGATGATGTGGATGAAAAGGAATCTAAATCTAAGGGAATAAAAAGGAAAATATCTGATATTGATATAAATCCCCCCAGTAGTAGCCTTCGTGCTTTAAACAAATTAGCAGGGGAGACAAGGGAACATAACTCCTTGAGTATGGAGGATGGTATTCTGTCTAATGAGGACTTCCAAAGAATCAAAGAACTCATGTTATGCTGGTTTTGAAGAAACTGAATCCCACTTGCAATGAGTCCATTTATGTTCTGTGACCTTACAAGTTCTCATGTCCTGAACTCTTCCTCCTACAAAAGTATGTATTGTTTTTGCTGTAATGTTTCTCTGATTTTGCTCATTAAGCTAAAAAGGAGAACGTTCTAGCACAACATGGATTTAAGCTTCCTAGCTCAGACCAACATAGTACTAAGAGAGTTGATGCTGCTAAACTTGAGGATAGCTGCTTACACTTCACAGCATTACTCTTCTGCAGTCACTATTGTATTTGGAATTATGAATTGTTTCAGAAGAAAATGCTTTCCTTATTAAAGAAGGGAGAGAAAATAAAAATAAAAAATGCTTCCCACGTTAAGCTGATTGCTGGGCACAATTTTTTGTTCCCGTTTGTTTGATTTACTTTAGGAGTTGCTGTTCTGTTCTTGCTAATTGCTATCTTCTGCCCTAAGAGGATGTATCTTTATGCTGTTATTTTTACTACTTTAGGCTAATATACGAAAGAAGCTTAACAAGGAAGAGAGACTGGCGATTATTCGGGTTGGCAGAGAAGATAAGAGGGAGATACTAGGCTAAAACTGCTCTGAAAAAGAAAAAGGTATGTTTCATTGTTTGCAAATGATTTCATTTACATGAGCTTACAATTGCATATGAAAGTGCGTTAGGAGAGAAATTTAGACATATGCAATGTTATTTGGATGGGTGATTACATATGCAACGCAATGCTAAGGTTTCTATTCTAATGAAATGCACTTGTTATTTGAATGGTGTGGTTATGTTCGCATTTCAATTTTGCAGACGGGTGGTTCAAGCAATCAGCAAAAAGAGCACAAAAAGTACATGCCTTTAGCAGCAAAGAGATCCAGGGTAGCAAGATCTAAGATAGAGAAAAAGAGGAAGCAGCAAGGCGCTGGCAAACAATTTCGAGGGAGAAAAGCTTGGAAGTAAAGTGAAGACTAGCTTTCTTCTTCCCAATTTTGTCAAAAGAAAAAGCAGAGAAGCAGAAAATGTCCTTAGCTTTATCATTGTTTTTTTGTTTTCCATATCGGATTGTGCAATTTTGGTTATATGTTTTTGATCCTAGTTTATTGTAGAACAATGATATCAGAGAGTACAATTTTATTCGAAAAAGCCGAGCTATTCTTTCATTTCATATGCATTTTCTTCTTAAACAAAGTTTGATTTGTGCTGACAAAAAAGCATCGAACAACTAGTGTCAATTGTGTGAGCCATATAATAAAGTTTTTCGAAGCTCCTTATGTGTAAGCCTCACACAGTTAGTAAATGCTTCTCTAATACTGTCCCAGCTTTGCTTTCCAAATTTTCTTCCAATTCCTGCAAAAGAGTTTTTGTATAGTGAGGGCATCAAACGTAGTTGGTGATAGGGTCGCCTGACTTGTGATTCCACCCATTTGTCTCTGTGAGTTATCCTCATTGGTCCAGCCAAGTGTTGCCAGGTCTTTCTGGCCAATTCACCTTCCAAAAAAGATGGTTAGAGGTTTCCAACTCAATACTCATGTTTGGTACAGTGCAACAATGACAGTTATGATCAAACATAACACAAACTTTCTACCACAGTTGGGGAGTGCAAGACACACATCTCTGATCACCGCTGCTCTTCCTCCTATAGAGAGGAATATAAATGCCATCCTCTGATCCTGTTGATGACCATTGTAGTAGGAGCGACAGCCAAGATACTTAATTAGAAATTTTTGGTGCATCATACCTGTAATATCAGCTTGTTAATAGTAGCAGTCTCAGTGTTCTTAGCCATGAAAAAACAGCTGTTGCCCTTGTTGATAAGTTGTCCCATCATCTCTTCATAACTGCTACGAGTTTTGAGAACCAACTCCATGGATCTCTTACTACCATCACAAAAAAAGGTATGATGTTCAGGTGTATTTCGCTGCCTGAAATTTCAGATATTAAACTCAAACAACTGAAAGTTCAGGCATGTTTTCCTAAATTTTGGGATAGTTCTGGTAGGAAACTCAGACACTTGATCATTCAGGTATGAAACTCTTGAAATATTTGTGATTTTGATGATTAATAAACTGACCAAGAGACCTGGTACCTGCAATGGATGCTTTTGTGGTCAACTGTATAGCTGTCAACTGTACTAACTCTGCAAAATTGTGGCAGCACTGCAACAGGAAAGCAGCTGCTTTCCTTCCTCAGCCAATAGTATTTCAACAATGTTCTGTCCTCTCATATATCTGTAGATGTGACAAGAGGCAAAACCTAGTTTTTGCATATTCCAAAAGCTCTTATTTGTCTCTGCAAAAGCCGCCATTTATTTCCAAAGCTAAAGCTTCTTCAACATGGGACCTGCTTGCTGTCAAGTATAGTATGTTCGAGGTTCATTGTCGTTTGAGTCTTTGTTTTTAGTTCTTCATTGTAAATCTACTACTCTTTAGAGAAGCTTTATTTAGGTGGGTCCATTTTTCAGTTTTTCTCTCATTTCTTTTTGGTTGTATCAAGTAGAGTTAGTTGATGATGTGGGCTGCAATAGAGTTACTGTAGTGTGACTTGGGGAGGAGATTAAGAGTTTAATTCTAGGACTACAAGAGTTTGTAGTCTATTGCTTGCTGATCTATTGAAGTGGCTTGTAAAATCCTACTAGATAGGTCGTGGTTTTACTCCATTGAGTAAGGAGGTTTACGCACAAACATCGTGTGTTGTTTACTTTGTGTTAATTATTGGTTGCTCTAACTCTCATCTTTCCTTCATTGAGGCTGAAGAGGGACCCAAGCCCAAGGATCAAGTTCTCCAGAGTTTCTTCATAGGATACTTAGCCAACGTCTAACCTGCCCATACAAAAATATCAAGAGAATAAATTCCCCCCTTAAAAAAGTCTCTCCAATGCCTAATTAAAGTGCTACATTACTATAAACGTCGTCTTATAATGTGAAGTAAGTACCTCAATTTTTGTTTAACTCTATCTTATTTTTTAAGAGTTAAACTGTTTTTTCTTTTATTTTGATTTTCAACACACATGTCGAAGAAATAGTATATAGAGAAGAGGAAGCTCTGAAAGGAGACAACCTAAGCATTCAAATCAAAGCAATAGAGAGGAGGAAGCTCTAAAGATGGCACAAAAGGCAAATCTTTGCAAAGGTATCTGTTTCTTTCAGTTCAATCTCTGTATATTTTCTGCTTGTTTGTGTTTTTTTTGGGTGTTTTTTTCCCATTGTAACGGCGATATCTGAGTTAGCTTTGGCATACCTCGATTATTTTGCTGAATACCTACAATCTCCTAACTTAAACTATACATAAAGATGGCAGAGCTAGAGTACTAATTATGAGTTCTACAAGATCCAGTAATTGTGCAAAAATCCTGTATTTGTGTTATGAAATAGATCTATTTAATATGTATAATAAATTTTTCGACAAGTTATCTTTTCTAGAATTCAGAACCCATAAAGTCAAGATTCTAGATCTACCTCTGTGCTATGCTGCTTAATTTTTATGTTCTATACGGGACTAAGCATAATTTCTAATTGAAGGGAAGAGAGTTTTGAAGCATCCAGAGGAAATAAATAAGGAGGATGAAGATATGGGAGTTCACTTCCAAGAAGAAAAAATTATGGACATCCTCATCAGACTACCTGTGCCGGTCTCTCCTACGATTCAAATGTGTTTCAAGGTTTTGGAAGATATTGATCTCGGAGCCTCACTTTGCGATGAAGCATCTCAATCTTGCCAAGAATAACCAAGAGTTCCAAAAAATTCTTATTCATAATGGCATGTTTTCCTTGCATCGTTCTTCTTTCACATCAACTGACCGAGGATGTACCAAAAATTGATAGTCTTTATAGCGGTAAGCCATATAGTTGCAAAATAAATTGTTGTTACAATGGCTTGGCTTTTATGGAGGTTCGTAAAAATCTTCATATTGACCAACTCATGCTTTTGCTCTGGAGCCCCTCCACAAGAGAATCAATAGTACTCCCTCCTACAGAAATTTCACGAACAAGAGACTATACTTGGGGATTGGGATATGACTCAACTAGTGGAGACTATAAGATCCTTAAGCTTGATCACCAATCACATAGTGAAAAGTGGTTCCTGGAGAAACATTGATGAACATCCTACTGGCATTTACCCCATGTGGTTGTCTAATATGGACTCTCAGGCATTTGTACATGGTGCATTTCATTGGCTTGGTTTGTCACTGAATGAGATGTGGTTTCATTTAATTTTTCAAATGAGGTGTATGCAGAAATACCATTGCCAGATGGAATGTTCGTGACTTCCTACGTTAATTACGTCACACATGGCGATCGGCATTGGGTGGATGGGTGGAATGCTTTGTGTTTATTCTACTCATGCTCATCAGAGGAAGTACATTTCTAACTTTTGGATATTGAAAACTATGGTGTCGAGGAATCTTGGAATCAATTGTTTAGTATACAACGTACTGATTTTTCTTCAATCATACCGGAATATCGGTTTTCAGATGGTGAACTGTTACACCATTGCATACATAGGGAACGTATTGGTTATGTATTCAAGACATCCAAAGACTCATCCGGTTTATGTCCTCAATCTGATTCTGAACGAATTGAGAATGGATTCGTTTACACAGAAAGCTTGATGTCTCCAAAATTGCTTGCTTAGTATTTACTCTTGTACGATCAAGTTTTTGTTAAGAGAAGCTAATGTAGCTCATCATTGCTCATGTTGGTGGAGTGGCAGGGGCCATACAATTTTATGAGCTTAAGCTGGCCCGAACATCCCTGGTTGTAAACGGAACTGCTCCAGTCCTTTTGGGATCTCGTCTATTAGAATGTCAAACAGGGTGATATACAGAGTTGTAACGATTAGATTTTGTTATTTCTGGGAATCAACTGTGTGTTTGGATATATCTTGTTCTCTTATGTAAGAAATTTGATAATGCAAACTATCTGCTGAGTTGAATTAATCATTTTGTATCAGTTCCATTGAGTTTCATGTAGAGTAATTGTTTTCTTCTTTTTGCATTGGTTAAGTATATGGATGGATCTAGTGTTTGTATATTGTCACATGAGTAATGACCTGCCCCCTCCATGTACCTTGTGACCACTTCTCTAAAAATTTCGATAGGTGTATGTCAGATCCTTCAAAAGTAATATATTTTGGAGGATCCAGCATGAGTGTGTCAACATTTTTGGACAAGCACTAATCTCAAATTGTTTGGTACAAAGACGTTGTTGTTGCTAATAGCTAAGGATATAAAATTATCTCTAGTTCAAACATCTATTTAATTTAATGTTATACAATTCCATTTTTTCTGTCAGCTACTCAATCTAATACTATTCTTAAGAGATAACTAGGTGTTTGTAGCTCCTCATGAATCGTTTTAAGCATATGGTAAGACTTGAGTCCAATGCTCTCCTATTTGAAAATGAGTGTCAATTTAACCAAGTATATCAAGAGTGTTGGGAGTGAATTAAGTTCGTAAGGAACTCCAAACTTCCTTACCTATCAAATTAGATGTTTGAAACTCAAACCATGTTCTCGTAGAAACTCAATCATGGGTCAATTTTAAATGACCATAACTCCAAAATATAAAGAGTTATGAGGTCCATGACCTATCAAATTAAAGGTCTTTGAGTCCCATTTCCAACCCAACAAACCACACATCATTTCGAATTTGGAGCAAATAGTTATGCCAGTTTGAACAGAAGCTGACAAAGACTGTCGAAGATGATGATCGAAGGCTAACGAGTCGTCATCTGGGGTCGTCGGAGACCCGTTTTTCAGCATTTTAAGCGGCTTTTGAGGGGTAGTTTGGTCCTTTCCCCCTACCAAGACCTCTTCCACGATTTTTAAAATGTTTTTTTTTTCAAGGAAAAACACATCATTAAACATCTCAACTCTCTCTTCCTTCTCTCCAAAATCCAAGAACACAATAGAGGATTTTTCAAAATCTCATGCCCTAGGAAGCTTCAAGTTCAAGAATTTCTTCAAGAATCCTCTTCTCCCAGGTATGTAGGACTTCAATGAGAACCCTCTTCCGTTCTCATGTCCAAAGCCCTACGTGGTTTTCAAGAAATTCATGTCTAAGTTCAAGTTATGGTTCAAGAACTCAAATTCATTGTTACTCCTTTATACATAGTTCTTTATGATTTTGAAATCCTTCATATGTCCTGATTTCTTATGGAGCTTTATGAGTCACAAGTTTTAGTGCATTATTCATGGTTTAACAAAAGGTGAATCCCATGGTTTTATGAACATCATTATGACAAGTTTATGTTTTCTACTCAAGGTTTGAAGTCTAATGTTTCTATGAGCATGGTACTATTTCAAATGCAATGTTATGTATAAGAATTATATTTCCCATCATATACGTAAGTTATGAAAACTCATGATTTCTCAAAAGTTAAGATTTTACGCATATGTAAAGGACACGTAATGTCACAATGATGTAAAGGATTACCTTTCATGAACTAATAAGGAGCCAAAAAAGGGTTCAAGATATGATTTATAAATGATAAGGGCAAGATGTGCTAACTTAAGAATTTTAAAGTGAGCTATGTATATATATAAGTCTGGGAGGATTATTAGCACCGAGCAAACACGAGTTTAGAAAACTCAAATTCCATAACTATGTTGTGAAAGGGATCCTAATGAATGTGTGGTGTTAACTTTGGATGGTTAGCACCCCTCTTTGTCGGAGTAGAGGAAGCACACCGAACTTCATGTAGCTCGCATGGTTATATGTCGGTTACAAGAAACTCCACTTAAAGAAATCAAGTTATATGTTTCTATCTATGATATAAGTTGCATTCGTCAGTCTTCTAAGGATTTCAAATGTTGTATGTTTAATAAGTTATCCTTGAAAACTCTTACTTTATGCTTCCAATATGATTTCATATTACAACATCTTACTTATGATGATTTTATCACTATTCAGTTCGATTATATTTTGCATGTATTTTTTCTGCATTTCTACATACTCGGTACCTTCCCTGTACTGACTGCATATTCTTATAACCTACAATTTTCATGTGATGTAGATACAGGTGACCATTCTAGGGTTCGTGGCTAAGATTTCCAGCCACAAGAATCAGTAATGGTAAGTCCTCCTCACTCCGGGGTTCCAACAGTAGTAGTTTCACATGTCTTTCGTTTGGTTTAAGGGTTAGTCGGGGGCCTTGTCCCGGCATATTTCTTAAGTTAGAGGCTTTTGGACAGATGTGTAGTATGACTACGATAGCCCTTTGGGCTTGTGTTTTATGTTTCGCTAACTCTTTTATTTTCTTACAATGAATGAAGTACTTCTGAGTCTAAAATTTGTTGTTTAAATCTGAATGATGCTAGTGTAGGTAAGCCAAGGGGTTGGCTTGGGATCCTTCAACATTCCAATTATCTGGTCCCATCTAGGGGTAACCTCGGGGCTTGACAGTGTCGGAAGTTAACAATGCAAACTTGCAGAATAAGAACAACACACAAGTTCACACTAAGTAAGAATGACAAACAAGTCCAAGCAAAACACTTTGACTATTTCAAAAAATAAATAAATAGTAAAACCAGAAGTAAAATCAAGTCCACTGAATTCACAGTGCGTCTTTAAGGAAATTATTCCCTTCAAGTATCCGAGATTATGGAATATATCCTCCCAAGACAAAATGATCTACTTAGATTAACTATAGGTACCTCAAATTCAGTCGAATAACGAACTCACTCAATGGAGTAAACGACACAAGATTATTTAGGTAAGAAAGGTAGTAGAATAAGATTGTTTTTCATTATCAATATCTAAGGAAGAACCAGATATATATAGCCCAAAGATGCCTCTTCGAGAGAGGCGCAATGGTACCGAAAAACTTCTTTTGTTTTTGAGTTTGAATATTTTTAATTAGCGAAGAAATAAATCCAAAATAGATGC
Source organism: Withania somnifera (assembly GCA_039654485.1). NCBI lineage: Eukaryota > Viridiplantae > Streptophyta > Magnoliopsida > Solanales > Solanaceae > Withania > Withania somnifera. The sequence goes on along the minus strand of JBDJHY010000014.1, from coordinate 18,259,707 downwards.
GCTCCAATTATTATTGTATAAGGAAGAGGAATAAGTACCCCCCACCGCCAATCTATGATTGAAGTTTTAGGAATGCACTTTTTTTACAAGGGTCCTATTATCCCACTGAATTATTTTATAGTATAATGAACACACATAATTGTCAGAGACGAAAAATAAGTTAAAATGTGATTAATATGGACAACTGTCCTTTCTAATGTCATTTACTTGGAACTTTAGCAACATAATCATCTCACTAATTTAGTTGAATACATAGACAATCACTTAAAGTTTGTCACGACTTTTCATTTAGATATCTCAACTAAGACTCTTGCTTATAAGACTTCCTTAGTTATAACTTGGAGCAAGGTCTAGAGTATAATGACCAAGCCTTCCAGTACGATATAGATTAAGCAACTTAGCAGCCACTTTACGAACATAATCATCCAAATCAGGAGGCAAATTAAAAGCATCGTGAAGAACAGCAAACTCTGCATTGATGAGCCGCGACATAATTTACTCATCCTGTAGATTGCCATTCAAAGATGAAACTGCTTCGTAGAGCGATCTTCGGACTTTGTTCACAATGAAATCCTGTATGAATAACCAAAGATGTCATATCCAACTATCCTAATGGAAAAGAACCAAGGACTTGATACAAGTGGAGCTAAAAAACTGGAGCACACTCAAGTTTCGTTACTTATAGTTGCTGATCTACATGAATTTGACGATCACAGCATTCACTGAACACGTTATTCTAAACTATTGTCAATGTGGGAATTTTGGAAATCATACTTTTTTCCTGATATATAAGGCGGAGAACCACACTGAACGTGCTACTCTAAACCAACTGGTTTTTCCTGACTAGTAATTAAACTGGTTTCGGGAAACCAATAGTCTAATTCTAAAGGCGCAATAACAATGACAGTTGAATTTATTACAATCATGCTTGCATACTGGTATTTACTATGCAATGGAGCTTGTGATCTTGTGATTTGCATATACCGAAGAGGCAAGAAAGACGTTATAACACATTTCCTGTTAAACTGCTTACCTGCATGTGATCTGTTAAATATTGTCTCTTCTGTCTTCTAACTCAGAACAATCATCAGCACCTTAAAATGACAACTTGGCGCATTTCTTGTATTCATCACTCAAGTTAAAGATGGATAGAAAATATTCCGCGAGCTCCACTTCCCCAACCAAGCAATCTTTTATTGCACCTGCATTTAAAATAAAGAACATAGGATATCTATCAGTTGTTAGGTCCCAAACTACTGCATATTCCACTTCCTTGCTTGTCATGGTACTTCCTCCTAGTTTATAGTTTTGTCCCAACTAATGTCTATCATTCCTTTTTTTTTTTCCTTCGGTTAACACGAGCAGCAGGAGCAGTGAGAGAATTGCGATTCATGACTATGTTCTGTTGAAAATCCAAAAAGTAAGCGAAATTAAATGTTTGGAATTCTACCTGTTAAAGCTAGATTGGAGCACTACCTTTGGCAATCTGATTTTGTAAAAGTAGTTTCATCAAGAAATGACTACAGAAACAAAAAGCAAACCGAAAACAGGAAAGCTATAATGCGTAAGCGAAAAACAAGCCACAGGAACTATGCGAAAAATCCCAAACCTTCTAGTTCACAATTTTCTTGGTTGAAAGAAGAAAAATGTTTCTACAAGTCGGAAACAAATACCTTCAAGCCACTA
>JBDJHY010000014.1:18193701-18208338 GCA_039654485.1 Withania somnifera | reverse complement strand
TGTTATAAAGTTTATATATAATAACGTTTTAACTTTATTAACTTATATATATATATATATATTAAAAAAAAATCGTCCCGTACCATCCCGGTACCGTCCCGATTCGTCCTGGTCCGGTTCGTCCCGGTAATATGCAGCCTTACTCCAGATCTTGGGTGAACACAGAATGCTTTGTGTACCGGTCTTTCCTTCGTGAATATTAATTAAAATTTAATAGATCATAATGTCGACAAGAGAGAGATTCTGTCTGCTGCATCATTCTTTTTAAATTAAATGTTAGTGTAAAAACTTTATACATCTTCAAATCTCAATTGGTAAAAAGATATTGCTCTTGGTCATGACTCATAACTCTTGCAACAACTTGATATAAGTAAATAAAAGGCATACAGAAATCTAATGTCCAAAAGGTTATTGATGGGGTAAATTTACTCTTTTCAGTAAGAAGAAAGAATAAGTTGTGATAGAATCAGCTGTTACAGAATAGGCAGCTATAGAATCAGCTCGGTCCTTTCTTCCGTCATGCATTTCATAGCTGTCCGATGATCCAGTAATTAACACTTACTGACGATGATGACTTATCGTGGCAGAGCTAGGATTTTCAGTAAAGAAGAAAAAAAAAATCAAAAGATTCATCATTTACTACTTGTAAGGAGGGAGAAAGGATTTTCAGCACGAAAATGTAAAAGTACTCATCATAGACTATATGTACCTGGGATCTTAGTAGCTCGGTTGATTGGTTATGTGAATTTTCACCTCGTTGGTGAAATTGAATAATTCCCCACATTGTAATCTCCACCTCCATTTCCTGATGTAATACTTTTTTTTCCTGAAAAAAAAAAAAAAAAACTATATGTGCCTAAAATAAAATGATTTTAACCTTGTGTATATGGTGTACTTTTCCTTCCTAGCTCAAAATATGCTTGGAGGTCATGGTTTGAGCCGTAGAAACAACCTATTTGTAGAAATGATAGGGGAGAACAACATTGATTTGTAGTTTAGTGGTCCACACGATAGGTGTGAGCTTCATTCTCACTGTCCCCTTTCTCATTTGGAATTCAAAAAAATTCTAAGACATCATAGTTGGGATTTAACTTATGCTATACTAGGATATTGTTTTCAAATCGAGGGGATTCAACAGTTTATGTATAACCAAAAAAAGTAATCAACGGTCAAGTTATCTCCATGTAACATATAGGCTATAGATTACGCGTTTGAGCCGTGAAATAAGATGCTTGTGTCAGGATAAGTTGCCTCCATTACACCTCCTTGAGTGCATCCTTCTCCAGACCTTGTGCAAACACAGAATACTTTGTGTACCTTTCTTTCCTTCGTAAATATTCATTAAAATTTAGAGAGAAATTCTGTCTGCTGCATCATTCTTTTTAAATTAAATGTTAGTGTAAAAACTTTATACATCTTCAGATCTCAATTGGAAAAAAGTTATTGCTCTTGGTCATAACTCATTTAAACTCTTGCAACAACTTGATATAAGTACATAAAAGGCATACAGAAAACTAATATCCAAAAGGTTATTGATTGAAAAACAACACTTAATATCTATCTCTAGTGTTGCACAAAAAATATATTACACTTGGTATTTATGTTTTATACATTATGTTATATCATATAGAGATAGATACATTGAAGACCTCATTGTTTCCAACTCAAAAACAACCATTAATAGGAACCATTAACCAAAAAAGATTCTCAAATCCCAATCTATCCATCAAATTCTACAATCTTATTTTTGTTTGCATTGCATTTTTCTTGTTCTTTTTTTCTCTTAATTTTTATAACATATTAGTTAATATACAAGAGCATCTATAACTTTGAAAGTCTCTTGAAATTTGGTCTCCCTCCCTTTAATAAAGACACAAATAACCTTACTTCTTTTTTTTTTTTTTTGGGGCCAAATTCTTCTGAGATGAGCAACAACAACAATTAACTGACGAAAACCTCCCTTCGTTTCTTTACACATGTCTGTGCTTCTGGATTTCCTTTCTTCATCATAGCTACAAACTCATCATAGTTGATTCGACCATCCTGCAACAAATAATGTTTTTATTAAACAATAATTTGTAAAAAGTTGTAGAAGTATAGATCATTATATGCATCAAGTGTGCATATTTAGATGTGCTTTTTGACTCACATGATCAGAATCGACCTCAGAAATGATTTCTTTTATATCCTTTGCATCATTCATACCAAATTCTCTTAAAGCTTGTTCTAACTCTTCCATTGTAATATACCTGAGATCAAAAATGAAAATTATATCTTATAATATATAACAAAAAATATTTACGCAATCAGGTCAGTTTTGACTTATAAATCTCTCCTCTTTTTCGCCCGTCATCTTCCTTAAACTTACCCACTGCTATCCTTATCAAAGTATTGGAAAGCTTTGTAAAGATGGTCTTCTCTGTCCATTCTATTCATATGCATTGTTGCTGTTATGAACTCTTCATAATCAATTGTCCCATTTCCATCAGCATCAGCCTATAATTGTTTCCAAAAAACACACACATCAAATTATGCAATAGTTAAATCACAATACTAGTGGTCGAAAATCAAGAAATAAAACAAGTGTTTTGATATTATTTTAGAGAAGTAAGTGATGTTTAGAGAACTTACAGATTCCATTAGCTGCTTGATTTCATAATCTGATAATTTGTTGCCTTGTTTTGCTAATCCTAGCTTTAACTCCTCAAGTGTAATTGTGCCACTATTATCAGTATCTATTCCTCTGAACATCTGTTTTAATCCTATAATTTCTTCCTCTGAGAGGCACCCTGCAATAACCTGTAAATTTTTCCAAGTAAATACATATATTATTGATGAATTTATACTTTTCATGGTGTACGTTTAAGTATCATGCCATGAGTTTGACTGAAAAATATACAAACAAACAATACTGTTGTGGAGAAGCTTGACTAGATAACTTACCCGAAGAGCAACTTTCTTGAACTTGTTCATAGCTCTAAAGTTCTTGAGCTTATTCAGAACAGCATTGTCAAGTGGTACATCTGGAGCTTCTCCATCCTCCTTAATCCATGGATGATCTAATTCATATTATAATATATTCAAACATAGTTGGTTAGAAAATCTGATATGCAAAAAATACTAATTTAGTACATAGGAAGAGTATGTACGTGTATGTCTGTGTATGTAAAGTACTTACTTAGGACTTGTAGTGCAGTTAACCTTTGACTGGGATCTGAATTCAACATTTTCCTTACAAGGTCTTTAGCTCCAGTAGATATTGCAGGCCATGGGTCACTTGAAAAATCAAGATGTCCACGCAATATTGCGTTGAATATTCCATTTTCAGATTCTGAAACACAACCACCTTTTTCTATGAATTTAAGTTCTATATATTTATTAACTGCATAGAATATTCGGGCCTTATATTAAGGTATCCTCTTTGATAAGAAGGGAATCTCTCCTTTTCAGTTAAGTGTGCCCATTTTCTGTCTATCCTGGAACAGGATGGGTATGAAATAAAAAGAACGTGAAGCGCCAGTACTAGTGGATCGATTCTATTGGAGGATATGCTATCAGCTTATTTAAAAGGTGATTATGAATTAATTTGTGTAATTTAATTACCTGCCCAAAAAGGAGGAACACCACAAAGAAGAATATATAACATAACCCCAATACTCCAAATATCAACTTCTGGACCATATTTTCTCTTCAACACTTCAGGTGCTATGTAATATGCACTCCCCACTATGTCTTTAAACACATCTCCTGTAAAATAGAAAGAAAAAAAGATCGACAAGGTTAAGGATATATATAAAAAGGAACATAGTTATGTTACAAGATTCAACAAATATTCAAGATCTGTGTTAAACAATTTATGATACATGATTTGGAATGTGCATATGTAGGGATATATTAAGAACACAAGATTCTAAGATTATTTTTGATATGTTAGATATATTCAACTGCCTCTGACAGAAATCCAAGGTAAGGTTTCATACAGTAGATCTTTGTGGTCTGGATCTTCCTCGAATCGTGTGCATAGTGGGATTGCAGGAGCTTTGGTGCACTTGGCTGCCCTTTTTTTGGTATATTCAACGAATGTGTCAAAAGTTATTTTTCTTTAAACTATGTGCCGACCATTTAAACATTGTCATATAAAATGAAACAAATGGAGTAGATGGTATTACCTTGCTTGTAGAACACAGAAAGACCAAAATCAGTAGCCTTGAGAGGTGCATCTTCATCCTTGCTAAGTAGGAGGAAATTTTCAGGTTTAAGATCTCTATGAATGACCCCCATAGAATGACAAGTATGTACAATTTGCACAATTGTTCTTAACAATGAAGCTGCTGCTCTTTCTGTATAATGCCCTTTAGCTATAATCCTATCAAAAAGTTCCCCCCCAGCACACAATTCCATGACCAAATGCACAGAATGTTTGTCCTCAAAAGCCCCTTTGAGTTCCACAATGTTCGGTTGTTCTGTCAAATGGTGCATGATCTGCACTTCCCTCCTGACATCCTCAATATCCTCTTTATTCACTAATTTCCTCTTGGCAATTGTTTTGCATGCAAATTGTTCCCCTGTTTGTTTGTGTGTGCACAAATGTGTTACACCAAACTGGCCTCTTCCTAGTTCTTTACCTAGGGTGTATGTTGCCTTTATGTCCTCCATTGGCCTGCCTAATACTGGCCCTATTGGGGCTGCCTTAGATGGCTTTGAAGAATGGTTTGGTGATGCAGGAGGTGGACCCTTTGATGGTGTGGTCGAACCTTGCACGTCATTGTTTCCTTCAAGTAGTAACAAAAGATGTCACCATTTCATCGAAAAATTTCTGGTATAATATATCTATGTGTGCGCACGCATGCTTGTGTTTTTATGCATGTATTAGCTATAGATGTTAGCAGACATTGTTTCGTCGAAAATTTCCAACATATGCATTTTCTGAGGGTGTTATGCCTTTTTCGGGGATTATTTTGTTTGTGTGCCGGGGATCTATCGAAAACAGTCTTTCTATGTCATATCTGAGGTAGTGGTATGGACTGGTACACTCTATCCTCTCCTGACCCCACTTTGTCGGAACATATTAGGTTTGTTGTTTGGTGCATTTTCCATCTAAGCATATGTCTGTGTTGTTAACTTGTTATGCATGTTAAAAGAGATGTCGTCAGACATTGTTTCGTCAAAAAATTTCAACATACGTGTATGCATGCATCCAAGCACATCTATGTTATGCATGTGACACGAGATCTCATCAGACACTTTCATCGAATTTTTTAAGATATAATAAATGAAAATGTGTATGATCATATGCATTTTTTGAGCATGTATACACAAGCATGTCTGTTTCTATACACGTAAAATAAGAGATATCATCAAACACTATTTTGCGTACTTTCTTTCAATATAATATATATGTACGCCTCGCGTATATTTGTGTTTTTATGCATGTATTGACGAGAGACGTCATCAGATTATGGGAGATCTACACCTCCTTTCATAAAGAGCCCTCAAAAGGCGCCATCTGGATACCGGAGCGATAGCTATTATCGTATACAAAGATTACTATATCATCCAAAAATTTCAAATATAATTTGTGCATATACATACAGGATTGTATATACAATAGCCTGACATTTCTTGAAATAATGTAATTCAAAGATCAAGATTTGCATACCTGCATGTGACCCTCCTTGTTTTGAATATGCTTGTGCAATTTGTTCAATATTTTCTTTAGAATCAGTGTTTTCCTTTGAGCAACAACCCCCCATTCTTTACACAAGGCAAAGAGAAAAAAAATCCAAACTATTTTTTTTTTTTTTTTGTGCGGGTTTAGAGAAAGAGGAACCAAGGAGAAAGGAAAGGAAATCTTAGAAAGTGAATGAAGGGGAAAATGGGATGTGGCCCAAAGGGGAAAATGGGGGGGTTGAAAGGGAGTCAAAAGAAAAAGATAAAAGGGAAAAGAGAATTTGTTGTTAGAGAATTAAGAGTTTCATTGTTGGTGTAGAGAGAGTTTCAAAACACACACAAAAAAAAAAAAAAAGGAAGGAGAGAATTGTATGATGAAATGAAATGGTCATTGTTTAGCATTGATTGAGAGAGATTGTAGGACAAAATGAATAGAAGAAATGTTGTTGAAAACTTGTGGAAGAGATCAAATTTGAGACTTCTTATTTATAGGAAACAATAAAATTTAGATTGTGATTGTTCATGGCTCAAAGTTGTTGTTTATTGTTTCACAATGGGGTGACTTTTCATATTTGGGTAAAACTTGTTACTCTCTCCATTCACTTTTACTTATCGTGTTTTGCTTGCATATATTTGAGGCATTATCATATGTAGTGTAATTCCTCAAGAATCATATCTTCACCTGTCATATATTACTATTAAAGTCATAAATACTCGAACTAAGCTTTTGGCTCACATCCTATCTCTAAAAGCGTTTACAAGTGGAGCACTTATGGCCGTGATAGCTACTAGTGTTCTGAGTCAAAAAGTATGGACTTTAATCAATATGTTGTTGTTATTTTATTTATTAGTATTGATGGCTCAAATTAGTTGTTTATTGTTCTGCATTGGTTGATATCCGAAAGACTTCTCATATTCGGGTATACAAAAGGCAGAATACAAAGACAATTACCTAAACCTTATCACCATCTTCCATTTTCTTTTACTTTGTCATATTTTACTTTGCATTTACCAACAATGTCATAAAGCTTCTGGGCCTCTGGCTGGCGCGTGTGATCGAGTGGACGCTTACAGTCATTGTAGCAACGAGCTGCCTGAGTCGAGAGTCAAATTATATGAATTTTAATATATATATATATATATATATAATTGCAACTTACTATATTTTTAGCACTTAATTTCAAAGATTAATTAAATTAATCCTCGAGAAAGAAAATGTGGCTAAGTAAAATTAAACAAAAGAGAGTATGATTTTACATTTAAGACATTTCCACTTAAGACTAAGATGTGTCCATATTAAATCCTTAGAAAATAAGTTGTCAAACGTTGGCCACCTCAAGCAATTATTAGATTAAAATTTTCGCAAAGAGAAATTAAAATATCTAAACTTGAAGAATTCAATTAGGGGATTAATTCGACGCAACAAAGTTAACATAGTCGCTGTAATTTCATAAATGGATTTTAGAAAATGTAAAGTGTATGAAGATTTTTCTTCAAAAGTTGGGAATAAAAAAACTATTTTCGATAAAATCCTCGAATATTCAAGAACTAGCAATTCAAAGTAGTTCAAAAAAGAAATGACGAACTTAAAGAAGTCATGGCAAAATACTGTAGAAAGGATAACAAAACAGTCTAAAAAAAGAGCAATAATTACAACAAAATAATACGATAATGTAATGACTTTCCTAATTATTTTTTTCTATAGTATTAAATCTAGCTGTTTTAACTTAATTAATATTTTTTGTGTGTTAGCATACCAAATTATGTTGAAATTTTCCTATTTTAAAAGGTAAGTATCGTTAGAAACAATTTTCTATTAATTTTGATATATTTAAATTAATATAGATAATCCGAATAGAATAAACAACAGATAATAACATAAATATAAGAATAATGAAATTACAAGCAATACTACGACTAACTAGTATATTGGAAGAAAAAGTGAGACAACACTCGCGACATAAAACATAAAATATTTATCTAATTTTCTAACAAAAGATGGAAGAATATTATACTAAAAATATTTTTTTTTTCATATTTTTTCGCATTTTTTGGGTTTTCATGATTAAAAAAGATACAGTTCGTACATTAAGCTTCAATTATGTGTTGGGCTGGGGAAAGAGCCCAACCATAAGAGTCTATCATACACAATTTTTACTTATATTTTTGTCAGAGATGTAAAAATAATCATAATTCTCTCCCAAAAAAAAAAAAAAAAAAAAAAAACCTCTCAATGCTTAGTCAAAGAGCATACGGGAAGCTAAACTTCACCTCATTTTACATAAAATAATGGATACACAAATCAATAAATAAATTTAAAATAAAACAAAATAAGAGGAGTGTCTATATTTTATTAAATCTATTATTATAATCTCCTCAAAAAGCTTTTCTTCTCACCATTCCTCTCCTGTCTTTTGCTCGTTGTGCTTCATGGAAAACGGAAAGAAGGTATGATCAGAAATTTAAGTTTAATTATTTTCAAGATAAGCAACAAAATCATTTATGAAGATTGTAATTCTCTTGGGTATTTAATTTATTCTATTTTTTTCTTTCTTTTTTTTGTTTAGATTGTATGATCTTCTAATGGAAAATGGAAGAGAAAGTAAATAATTTTATGAACATATAACGATTATTTTTTTAAGAAATGAAAATTGTAAGTATATCCATTACGGCTTTTGTTTGTAAAAAAAAAAAAAATAGATTATTTAGGAATATTTAATTAAAATGGAAGGAGTTAAAATGACTACAAATGATGTTGAAATAATTTCCTTTTTGATCAACTTAATTGTCAATAGTTTGATCATCATCATCTCATTAATTATATTTTTAGTACTCTCTTAGTTTGATCATTTTCTTTCTATAATGGGTGCGCATGAGAATTGACGTCTACGTAAAAGTGCCTATTTTGATACCATATTGAGTTATGCCAGTATCTCATATGAAAAATCAACTTATTAGAGATGATAGAGTTTACTTAATAATTAAGATAAAATATATAATTAATTATATATTTATATTTTATTTCACTGCTTTTAAAAAATTACAGGATGTACCATTTTTAAATTTTTGCGCGATATATAATTTGGGTGAGATACTATGTATCTTGATGTATCTGAACGATGCCAAGATACGTGTGATACATCACATGTATCACAACTACATAATGTTTTATGTGTCTAATTATGTATCTGAACGACTTAACTTGTATATGTATGTATTTGGGGGGTTAATTAGTTATCGTGCCAAATTTATGAGCCCGTGTGTATCTCTAACACTAAGGAGGGTTTCTTGATTATATATCGCGCTCATGTATGTCACGACCCTTCATATGACACATCTTTGCATGAATCAATACTAAGTCCTCAGTTAGATGACCTTTCAATTTCGACTAACGCTCTTTGTAGTGAAATCTCTTTAGTGAAAAGGGTTCATTCAAATCTCTTTCACTCGATAATCACATTGTACTTAATTCATTTTTGCTGATCAAATGACATTATATTGCATAAATTTATAGAAAAATGGTCCAACGTATGTGCCTCAATTTGGAGCATGGGATAATAATGCTACAGCTGCTGGTGGAGGAAATGGTGGTTATACCATGGAGTTCTCCAAAGCTCGTGCCAACAAGCAGAATCAACATAAAACCGGGTTAGGTGCACATTACGGGTTGACAAATGATCAGAAACAAGACAACCCTGGCAATTTTGTAAGGATACTGACTCGACTAATTCAAATTCACGGTTGATATATATGCCCGTTGAGCAAGTAAAATGTTCCTTATGTATGAAGAGTTTCCATTTTATTCCTGTGGCTCGAACCTGAGGACCTTTGATTAAGGGTGAGTCGAGAGTCACTTCATGCATAGAGCGTCTGGCTTAGTTAGCTGATTGAAAATAGCTGATAAACACTAAGTGTTGAAACTGATTTTATAAATAAGGAGACGCATGTTAAGATACAAGTACTGAAGCTTAATATAAAAACCTCTTTGGATTACATCACTAGCAAAATCATCAAATTATCATTATTGTACCTTGTATTCAAGTCTGTACAAAAATAACTACGATTCAGTCAGCTACATGAATCCTCATTGATCAGGTCCGAACTTATTCCATTATCAGCAATTTCTCTTTTAAATGCTGATTTCACTTCCAAGTATGTTGTATTTATCGTTCAATCATCCAATATATGTCGTTATATCACTCGAATTCCATGATCATTCAATCTGTTGAAACTGCAGAAAAATGGATACAAGACTGTACCTCAGTTTGGAATGTGGGATCAACAAGGAGGAGGTATTGCAGCCAGTTACACAATAAAATTTTTGAATGCTCGTGTCAGCAAGAAAGAACACAAAGATAATGATCTTTTAGCACGACCACCTAGCATCGATCATGAGCAGGAAGCTCTTACGAAGCAGGACGAGGATTCTTACATGGTAAGACTTACTACTGTCAGTGCATATGACTTAAATTCAAGTACATAATATGACTTATCGGAAAATACCATCAATAGGGAAAATGCAGCTTTGTGTCATCTGGTGTAGGCGCAACCACGACCTTCAACTCTAACATATACATATATTTGAAGAAATTTCATACACACATACAGAGTTTATCTGCATCTGATGACATAAAATTGTGTTTCCGTCTCTGTCTACCAAAGGAACAGCTATAGACATAGTGTTAATTAACTCCACTGCTATCTTTACTAATGTTTACTATACTAAAATGATCTCCATTTCATGTACTATGAGACTCTTTATAAGAAACTTACACAAGTGCATAATATAGCTTGTTCTGTAACATCAAATGCCCACTTTGCCTAAGTATGTAACAGGCCAGCCCACTGCATTAAGCTCTTGCTATACGAGGGTCCAAGGAAGGATCATACTATCAAGGTATATGATCATGACCAATATGAAATATGTAGCTTTGTGTCATCAGTTATTAACCAGAACTCGCATGAGGTATCATGGTGGGGGATGTCTTCTGTCACGGCCCAAAAACTCAGGTCATAATGCTATCTATTACCACCCTCTTGTAGGTAAGACAAACCCCTAGCCTGGTACAACAAATAATGGGTCAACACAAAGAAGAGAGAAATATGAACAGTGGAACACTAAATAAGGCGATAAACGGAATAAATCAAAGGCAACAAGGGTAGACAACCCAACCCCACAACCTGGTATCAGTTGATACAAAAGCTACTACATCATCAAGAGTACAAAAAAGGGTTACAAAAGAGTATAAATAAATATACAAACTTTCCCTGAAAGTGCAAAATAAGACAATCCCAAAAAATGAGGGAGACAGATCAACTCCGGTCTCTAAGACCTCAGCCTGTATCTCTGAGTCCAAAAGCTCCGCACGAGGAACATCAGCGGCTATAACTCGCACTACGCTTCTACATCAGAAGCCGAGGGCCAACCGTCCAAGGGTCAAATAGAGCTATATTTGCCGAGGCAAGGTTGGACCAGAATCAACAAAACAACTATACATATATTCTATTCTTTTTTTTTTTTTTTACGCGCAAAGTTAGTACTAACAATCACGAAAAATCGACATTTAATTAGTAACATAAAGTTCTGAATCTGCCTACAAAATATGTCGCCATAAACATTGAGTTGATTCAAACTCCCTTGACATCTTACCTATGTTCTTCTTTGCTGTGTGCAGAGGAAAAAGAATATGCTGACATACCTCAATTGCTGCAGTAGGCCTTGTTCATTTCCAAATGCCCTAAGTGCAGCCTCCTTTTGTAATAGTCTCAAAAGTGGTTATGTATGCAAATTAACCACACACTTCTTGCTTTCTTGAGCAAGAGAAGAAGAAAAAATCATGAAAAATCTCTAAATTATAAAGAACTAATAATTGTATTATCATTTATGGAATCTACTTTTCTTTTTTGCAAAAATGAAAATAGTCTAATTTACTAGTCAAGGTCTATCAAGACAATCTCACAAGACAGGGGTAAGGATGCAATTACGCTACCTTCCTCAGACCCCACTTATTGAATTATAGTGGGTATGTTGTTGTTGGTCATAAAAAAAAGCCTTATTTTTCTGTTGTTTATTGCAGCTATACACCATGTTTACTTATTCTTTTGTTTTACCCTGTGCTAATTATGTAAAAGAAAAGCAATCAAATATGTTAGTGAAGCTCACATTGTCAAACCTTTGAAACAAATTGCCACCATTAATTTAAAAATTAATAACTATATCTCAGTTTCAAACCAGTTGAAATCAACTATATAAATCCTCATCGTATATGGATCCATATTCTATATAAGGATTCATATGAATTAACTAGTTTTAGCCTCGTTGCTAGTCTACCCCTCCTTTATTCGAGCTTTGGACACACAATGTGATAAATGAGTCAACGTTGACAAAGTTGTTATACACATCTTCAACAACAACAAATTCAGTATATTTTTGTAAAATGAGGTCTACATGGTATTTAGTGTAGACAATTCATATCAAAAAACTTTTCACGAAAGATTCTTGACTCAAACCAAAACAGGCTAAGAAAATATATAATACAAGAATAAGGAACAATGTAAATAAAAAACAACAGATAACAACAAATATAAGATTATCATAAAAAAATACAACAATCTACCCAAAACAATAAATTAAACTCCCAACAACTCCAGAAACAAGATCCTACATACAAAATAAACAAATCAATCCTACCTAACTCTATCTTACTAACCAAAACTAACCTTCTACTTAATACGCATTCTCCACACCTTTTCACACATATTTCATTGGGTGAAAAATAATTCAACAGGGGCGACCTGAGAACACATGTACAAAAAGTAGAAAACTGAACAACGTACATGTGATCTTAGGTTGCCCCTATTGAACACTTCCACCATCATTCATTGCCTCTTCACTTTTTTTCTGGCCAAAATTGTTTGATTTAGATTAGATATTTATAGTAAGGTTGTTGGATATGTATAGTATTTCAACACTGTACTACTACTTGGTACTTACTATGAAAACTTTGAAAGTGTTCAGGTTTATTCTATGAAGTACAACTTTCGTACTTCGCATAATGTTAATCCAAAGTATGTACTGCAATATTCTATAAGTTAGCATGTTGAAATTGTAATCATTGCATGTCGACGTTAATAGTGGCGGCACGAGAAATTTGACAAAGAGTGAATTTTTTATTTATTTATGTTTAAAATGTATAAAATTAAATGTACATTCATAATAGTTAACGTTTAACCTTTATATACAACATAATCTACCGGTGAAGGGAAGGCAACTGTGGCGGAGCAAGAAATTTGATAAAAAATATATAAATTTTGTTCTTATTTGTGTTTAGTGTATGTAAAATTAAGTACACACTCATAATAACTAACATTTAACCTTTATATACAACATAGTTTTCTGATAAAGAATGATCACTTTTCAGATAAATGGCTAAATTACATTTCCTTTTGAAGAGATAGAAGCCGATTCAGAATTTAATGTTGATGGATTCAATTTGTATCTAAGGTTCTTAATATAAATTTTGTTCTACTTTTAAAATTGTAAGTCAAAATACAATATTTGTTAGGATTTAGATCTATATTTTACATCAAAAATACTGAGTAAGTTTTTTTTACTTAAATAATTACTAATTATAAATTCATTTTAACTATTAATTGTTCATTTTTTCTACAAAAATATAATCAATTGAGATTATCAATTGCTTACCTTTTCTACGTGAACGATGATAAAAATTGTTCATCTTTTCTATCTGAACAAAATAATCGAGATTATCAATTGTTTACATCAACTGAGATTATCAATTGTTCACTTTTTTTACATGAACAATGATAAAAATTAAAATTATCAATTGTTTACTTTTCTTGTACAGAAATGGTAAAATTCAAGATACTTTGTGTTTTAACTATTAATTTGCCTAAAAATGCACAAATTTGGCATAAATTTCAAATCTTAAAAACGACTCTGCTGGGGATCGAACCCAGAATCTCTGGTTCCGTAGACCAGCGCCTTATCCATTGGGCCACAGAGTCAAGTTGTTTCCCTTAATCTAATAAGCGTTTATATAAATTCATGTCTTTTCTCCTTTCAGAGGTGAATTTTATAAGATACACCAGACTATAAATTATTTTCTCATCACTTTTCAATATTTTGGGACATACAGATTGGTGGCATGTCATAAAAACTGATGATGAGCATAGTTGTATTTCTTTGTTTTTTTTTTTAAAGACAAATAGAAATAAAGAGACCAGTTCAAATGGGCATTCGATGTCGCTATGTTGTGAGAAATCAAACTTCTTGTTGACCTATTTGACAAATAAGTTTATTATGATAAACAACCAAAGTGTTAACTTCACACAAGATGTACTATGCTACACTTAACAAGCTTGAATAGCTAATGCTTTTGACAAACTTATTAACGGTATGTAAATTAGAAAATGAAATCAAGAGGGGATTTAGTTGTACATGCCATTGTTTTCTACTAATTCAAACAAAAAGTATCAAAACCTCTGGGCTCACAAATAGGGAAATCATGTGCTTCAGAAGAGAACAGATGGAAAGAGTTGAGTTCAATATGCACAATATTGGTGCTTATGGGAAGTCAATTCTTGCGTGCTAAAGCAGCTGCAATTCCACCAACCAAAACTCCGACAGCAGTAGCAGCAATGCCAATGCCAATAACTCCGTCTGTTTCAGACAACGCAAAATTCATAACATTAATCAAACTCTTTCTTCAACTGGAAATGAGATACGATAAGAAATGAAATAGAAAGTTCCATTTGCTACCTTTGGTAATTTTTTCTTCGATTGTTTTCTTGAGAGTCAAAGCCTGCCTCCAATCGGGTGCAATCTGTAGCATTACAGATCCGTTAATCAAGATCCACCATAAAACAACTTGAGGAGAAATGGGAACTGCCATGCCAATAAAAGTTAACTTGTGTAGGCACGTGAATAACAAAGGTTTCAGTATT
>JBDJHY010000014.1:18164038-18180456 GCA_039654485.1 Withania somnifera | reverse complement strand
CTGAATCCCATTTATTGACCACAAGGCCACAGAATTGGGTGCTTATTTTAATTTGATACGCCATCCCTTTTAATGTGTTTGTGTGGTTTTGACTTGACAGGGAGTTTTAAGAAAGTAATGAAAGACTTTTGAATATGTAGAATGTATCTTTAGTTAAAGAAAACCCAGAGAAATTGAAGGAAGATCATGGAAGGTATGGAACTTTTCCGTTGTTCCATTTTTCATTACGTAGGAAAATCAATTTTGGAATGTGGGTATGTCACATTTTATTTAATTTAGTTTCCATTTCCTGGAAAGTTACTATGTTGGGGTGTTTTTTGGATGTTTAGTTTCATAATTTTATGTTGCTATTTCAATTTGCTCTACTGGTGCATGTATTGGCTAACTCTGTCTTGAAATGATCTACCCTTTTTGCCCATGTTGGGATTTTTTAACTTTAAGACATTATGGTTATAAACCCCATTTTATTGACCACGAGACCACACCTTTGGGTGCTATTTTAATTTGATATGCCCTCCGTTTCAATTTGTTTGGTTGGTTTTGAGTTGACACTGAGTTTGAGGAAGTAAAGAAACTTTTGAATTTGTGGTGGTCTTAAACTGAAGATATTTAGTTAAGTAAAACCACAAAGAAGTTGACAGGAAATCATGGAAGGTATTAAATTTTTCCGTTTTTTCTTTTCATTCTGTAGCAAATCCAATTCTGAAATCTGGGTATATCGCGTTTTGTTTAATTTAGTTTCCATTTCTTGGAAAGTTACTATCTTGGGTGTTATTTGGAATCTAAAATTTGTTTTATGGATATCTTGTTTCATTATTTATATTTCTATTTCAATTTGCTAATTTTTGATAATCCTGAGAGGCCAAGCCAGCTTACTTGATTTATTCCAGTGGTACCTTCTATCTCCCACCAAAAAATGTACGGAGTAACTTTGTGTAGAAATTACCTAGTGTGTTTGCCTCTTCTCAGATTTAAAATAAGGACCTCATGATCTCAACCCCACTTTATTGACCACAAGGCCACACCTTTTGGTGCTATTTTAATTTGCTATTAGTTAAGTCTGGTTTTATGGATAATTTCTTTTCTGCATTGTGGTTAGTTGTTCTGGATTACATTGGGTATGTTTGTCCTTTTGAGAGATCCATTGGATTGCTGCACATTTGTGAATACGCTGATGCAACATGTGTGCAGCATGTGTTAGCACTTCCACTGCTTACGACTTTACTTGTGTATATAAAGTTGAACTATTTAAATAATAGGGATCTTAGTAGCTCAGTTAGTTGGCTACCTGAACTTTGACTGTGAAGGTTCGATTCCCCACATTGTAATCCCCTCCCAGTTTCCCTTTCCCCTACACCCTATGTAATAAAAACTTTATTCTTTTTAAAGAACTATTTTAATAATATATATTTATATATCCTTTCCGCCATTGTGTAATTAAGTCTTGGATCCATCATATTTATAGGAAAAAGTCTTGGGAAACTTCTCTGAATTTGTGCATCATTAATGTTAATGAGTATTAGTTTAGTAAATGCTTCCTGAGAATCAAGTCATCCGGGAAACTTGTGAGTTTTACTACATATGCGTACTGTATTTGTTTCATACCAATATAAACATAAAACATTTGAATTGTAATAACTGCAATGTCCTAACTAGGAAGTGTTTTGGGTATGTGGAGATGTAGTAGTAGTAGAGTAATAATGAAACTAGAGAAAATATTAGTAGCGAAGTGGAAACTAATGTATAGAAGAAGATGATATATAGAGAAAATTGATGTGCCATTAGCACGGTGCATGTACAGCAGAAGATAGTGTGATGACTCTTATCGGCCTCATGGTCAGCAAGGTTTTTGTTACTATCTATTCAAAGGTATATTATCCAAATTATGAGCAAAACATAGTTGGTCTTAAGTATGGATAAAGGAAAAGGATTGTGGTTGACACCACTCAACCCCATGTAATAAAATATTATGACATAATTTATTGATACTGTAAAGGAAATGACTAAGACTTGTGAAACAAGTTAAGGAATGTATATTTTGTGGTCGTATCTTTCCACTATATGAAAAGCTACCTTTTCTTTGATAAGTCAGCGCAATTTCAGTAATAATTACACTTGAATGATTTGAATATAACTTAAGGTATTTTCAATTTGAGTTTGAGCTTCCAAAAGTCTATATAAGAAGATGTATTTTCTGCACATAAAAGAATTAGAAAGATAGTAAGGTATTCTCTCACACTACAAGAGTAAGGTATTCTCTCACACTACAAGATAATCATTAGATGCATTGAATGGCTAACTATGTCTTTCTCTCTAGATCACTCAAAACAAAAAGAGCTAGCTCATGAGAGGGAGATTTCCAAGTCCATATAAGCAGACCACCATTTCATTCGCCAACCAATGTGGCTCTAGCCCACTCTAATACCCCCTTCACCCCCGGACCCAAACTGTAGCGTGGATTGGGAGCTCAAACAAGGATGGACTTGGCTTTGATACCATGTATTGGATGGAAGGAGTTTTTCTTATTCCAATAGGTAAGTAATGTATATATTCAATATATTGCGTATTAACTTAGGAAAGAAATAAAAGAGGATTCCTATAAATCTGCTATCTAAATATGGCTATGTACATTGCTAGGAATGAAGTCTATATACATTCTATGACAACCTCCATTGAATGGCATGAATAGTATAACTTTAATGGCTGTTGCTGAATGCTTTACGAATTTCTATGCATTGTACCCCCCATCTAGAAATGAGTGTAATTTTTATTACAAGTTTGTTGCTACCTACCATTCCCACGCCAGTGTAACCTTGAAAGCTGAACTTTTAGCTCTTCACTGGATTACCCTTCTTTCATCTTTTGTTTATTTTTGACATTTATTGTCTCTGGATGAAACGAATCCTTGTGCAGGCGATAGGCTAAGCTGGTTAACTGGGTAACTCCTTTCTTTTTGCACACGACGAATCTGATCTCAATTTAATGTCACGTGTTATTTCATAGTGTGTATTACCCTGTATTAGTTTTTCTGATAACTTCATTATAGTCAATGTAGTGGGCTGTTTTCGACAGCATGGTGGGAGTTTGATCAGTTACTTGATAATTTCCTTTCTTATTGTCGATTAAGCCGTAAGCTCTCTGTTAATCTGGCCTTGTGAAGAACAAGTTTGACTAGATTGAGTCATTGAATTCCTTGTCCAACAGAATGGAAAGGCATGACAAAATAGTGAAAAGCAGGACGAGATTGAATTGCGAAACAGGTGGAGGAGGAAGTAATCAACTCTTGTTCTGCCTTATACATAGGTCTCTTTGTAAATTATCTGGTTGTCGCAACACTTTACTCCGCTTAAGGGTTTTAAATGATTGTTGTGAGTTATAAGGTGTATCCTTCCATTATTCTTTTGGCTTAATGAAGAATAATCTTTCAACACTTGTATATAGAAGGCTGTGAATATCTCAAATAATGCTTATTAGTCGGACCTTTTGGTGTTGGAACAGTTGATTTTGATTGTTATTTGCAGTTTGCCTATTCGCTGGCTTTATTAACATCTTTTATCAATAACCTAGATTCACGTGAAATGCATTCCGAAGATGATAAAGGTCATGTTGGGAAAAACAAGGCAAGGATACTCAAGACGCCTGCACAACTTGAAGGTCTAGAGAAATTTTATCAGGGTAACAAATCTTACTAACTTTTTCTTGTTTAGCAATGAGCTGTTGTGCCATATGTAACAATGACAGAGCTTGCAAAATTTCAGAACACAAGTATCCTACAGAGTCAATGAAATTGGAGGTGGCACAGTCATTGGGATTAACGGAAAAGCAGGTTTCTGGGTGGTTTTGTCATAGGCGGTTGAAAGACAAGAGGCTACTAAGTCGGGAAACATATGCAAATGGAAGACAAGATCGTTCAAGTGGCATCTTTCAGGATCGTGGCAGCGGCTTTAGGCAGGATTCTTGCGGAAGTACTAAGCAAGGAGATGATAAATATTCCGATCATCGGGAAGTTGAGAGTAGAAGGTTAACTGGGCCAGAAATCTCAACTGCTGGTGTGACACGTGAAGTTGACACTCCGTATAGAACAGAGTCAAATCTCATGGAGGACACACCTTCTGGAAGTAGCTCTTCCTTACGGGATGCACGCTTTTCACAAAATGTAGAATCAATTGATATGGCAACTTCAAGATATCTACCATGTAATGAACCTACTGATCTTAAGCTGGTCAAACCAAGGACCGGCCCGTCAGGGTATTTAAAAGTGAAAGGCCAGGTAGAAAATGCTTCAATTACTGCTGTGAAGAGGCAATTGGGAAGTCTCTACCGGCCGCATGGTCCACCACTTGCTGTTGAATTTGACCCGCTTCCGCCAGATGCTTTTGCATCATCAGTGCAAACTCCTGTTGACGGTGAGTTAAAATGGTTGCTTTCACCTTTGGCCTTTTTTCTGATCCAAGTCTTCTTTCATCCATTTATTTCTTGACTTTTGAGTGTTCATGCCTTTCTCTCACAGAAGCGGCTTTTCCTCCTAAAAGTGTGCTAATTTGTTTTCAATTTAGCTTTTGAGTTTCCGGTCCAGATCGAGAACCAAACCAGCTCATATATGACAATATTATTAAATTTGGATCAAGACCTAAGCTGATTCTGCTCTAGGTTTTAAACGAGGGTAATCATGAATGTAGTGAATTGAGGTCAGCTATTCTTTAATCTGCAAGTTATGAAGTCCTTTTTTCATGTTCTCTTGATACTAAGGGGTTTATTCTGTGCTAGTCCTTTTATTGAGGTCATCTTATATATGTTGTTTATCCAGTGTTACTAGTCTCTCTGCTCTCATACTTCAAATTGAGTTGGCAGCACAAAGCTCAGACCCACGTAAACTCTTAATTTGGTTCATCTTCTTTCCTTGAGAGGAACAAAGTTAGAATCTTATCAACTTCGCTGTGCCCATTATAGTAATTGTGTGATGTTTGAAACTCCCACATGCAAAAGTCCGCAGTGTACAACGTTCGTGTAGTATTCAGATCTATTTTTGTTTAGATGTAAAAAAGAGTGAGGGATCTTTTTGATGAATGAGTGAAGTTCCTATTGCCTTGTTCCACTTCTACTCTGCGTTTTCCTTCATGTTCAAGTTTATTTGCTTGAGCATGTATGCGCTTTCTTGGTTTTTGCATCTCATTGTGGATTCTGACAGTGTTAGTGTCTAATACAGTAAGTTGCTGACTTGTACTTTCATATTAATATTTTTCAGACCCTGAATATGCTGGAGAACCTGTTCCAGATCTTACACCAGATTTCACTGAAGTCTACAAGCAATCCAATTCATACATAGTAAGTAGATCTTGTGCTAATTGATCTTAATGATTTGGTAAACTTTGATTTCATAGTTCACAACCATGAACTTACTGCATATTTACAGAAATGCTTGATTTGTGTCAAGTTGATAATTAATTGAATTTAGACTAGGCATTTTATAATTTTAGTCTGTGACAACAGTTGCTGATATACTTTAGTCAGTTGATCTTTCAAATGCATAATGCAAAGGAAGTACGAAACATAGAAATGTGGAATAGCAACACTACACAAATACACAAACGAAACCTGTTGGGCTATTATTTTTCAACTTCTTTTCCATTTAAATATTTTGTATCGGACAGTGGATAGACCATTTTTTTTTTTTTAAAATAATGGACTATGGAGGGAAACTTGTTCTAGCAGGACCTTACCTATCTTGGGGATCAAAACATCTTTACATTTTTATACTGCCCCAAAATGTGAATGAGTTGAGATATAATTGTGCTATATTTAGTGCCTCCTGACCTATCATATCTAGATCTTACAATCAAAACTAAAACAGTTAAGTGAATTGGTCGAATTACCTACTCTGCTTTTATCTAATAGGGGTATGGATCCATTTCCAAGACCAACTCTCATGTCTCTGATTTGGATGGTGCAAGTTTCAAAAGATCAAACAAGTCTGCTCATCCTGAATATTACATCAACCGAAAGCCTGGTCAGAGTTCCACTATGCACAATGATGATCGTTTCTATCTTGCGCGGAACACATCGATAGAAATGCACATAGATTCTGGAAGAGAAGTGGCAATTGATGGCAGAGTCAACTATAAGTCTATGGCTAAACATGATGGTGCAGAAATTAAAACTAGTCCTTGCTCTAGTGGTGGTTTTCGAAGTCCCTACATTGGAAAAGTCAATAGGGGCTCTAGTGGTGGTTTTCGAAGTCCCTACATTCGAAAAGTCAATAGAGAGCAGGTGACTCCTAGGTTCTCTAGCTTCAATGAAGCAAGTCATAAGGTTCTGGAGGAGGAGGAAGATCTTGAATGCAAGCCTTCAAATTTTGTCCGGAAGGGAAGTAAGCATCGTTACTTTCCAGAGAGAGAGCTCTCCAGTAAAGTTGAAAAGGTATAAATCTATTTTTGTGCTGTATTTCTTTGTTATCCGGCAATATCCTGAAAATTTTGCCTTGATTATGATATATAGGATTACATCCATGTGGACAGACCAGCAGTTGATGAAAATTATAATGTAGATCGCGTGACAATGCCATGGGAGAATGAAATGAGGGTAAGGTTTTCCGCTCATGTTAGTATGTTACTATTTGTAATTCCTTTAGGTATAGATATGGTCATTTGAACTCGTTTTACACAAAAAAAATTGAAGGCTGCCAAAAGAGCAAGGGATGAAGCTCCTAATCATCAAGAGTATATGAGGAAAGCATCAGTGACTATAGTGCCGTCTCAGACAACAAATCGTCAGATAAGGTTTGGATGTTTAAGATCTTGATTTCTAATCCATAAAGTATGCCCACTGTTCAACTATGAGTGTGCATCTATATTTCAACTAATATAGCTCCATCTTTAGATATTTGACTGAAACATCATGGTTTTGGAGAATCATATTTAGTTCTTCAATGGCTTTTGGTGAACTGATTTTAAAGATAGATTTGTGATGTAACAGAAGAAATATGATTGAAACTTGGAAGTTCTGCTTCTCATAAGCTATTTATGTCTCCTGTCTTCAACTCCATTACATTTTTGTGTCGATTCATAGTAGGTTGACTTATGCCATCTTCTGTTTGTTGTGCATAGCATAATGTTCAACACAAATGTTTCTCGTCATTATTGTGTGTATTAAGTTCTGCCGTCCTGTTACTAATGTTTCTACATGCTATTTACAAACAGAAGAATGAAGGGTATGTATGAGGTGGTGTTTTTGTCAGATTATAGGAGAGTCTTGTATTTTTCGGTGTAATAGCTAAGGTGTTAAGAGTGAGACTAGGTTGAGGTAGGGATAAGATCTTTGCGTACGCTCTACCCTCCTCAGATCTTACTTGTGGGATTACACCGAGTATGTTGTTGTCGTCTTTACTGTTATGTTAACAATGACACTCGTGTTCGTTCTAGGTCTGGTGCAGAGAAGTCGTCTAGCTTCAGTAAAGATGACAAAACAGAAGAAGCCAGTACTTCTGAGGATTGAGAGATTTGCAGTTCCTAGAGGAAAGTGTCCAGAAGCTGTAGTGATTCTTGGATTCCTTTTTGTTGAAAGAGGCT
The DNA here is from genome assembly GCA_039654485.1 of Withania somnifera. Classification (NCBI taxonomy): domain Eukaryota; kingdom Viridiplantae; phylum Streptophyta; class Magnoliopsida; order Solanales; family Solanaceae; genus Withania; species Withania somnifera. The sequence goes on along the minus strand of JBDJHY010000014.1, from coordinate 18,172,891 downwards.
CCTTTGGATTTGTACAGATCAAAACAACTTGATGCTCTCATCAGTATACCAGCATGTGAAGTTGAAGAACTTTGATCTTTGTTCGTTAATGTAGTAGTGGTAATTTGTTTAAATTGTCGTAGCTGGAGGCTGAAATTAGCTGGACTTTTATGAGTAATATGTAGATATTTGAGCTTTAGATGTTATGAGGAGTTGATCAAAATGAATTTTTATTTGTTTTTGTTCGGTCTCTTTAAAGATGTCGTCAAGTGCGTGTCACATCTTTCAAAAGTAGTGCATTTCGGAGGATTTGACACGGGTGTTGTAACAGTTTTGGTGAGTCCGAACTACATAGGTTCACCCTGACTTTCGTAGCCCTCATCCCTAGCCCACCTTCTAAAGTATTTGTCTAGAATATATATAAATGCTAATTGTGTCTTTCAAAAGTAGTACATTTCGTAGGATTTGATAGGGGTGCTGTGACAGTTTTGGTGAGTCCGAACTATATAAGTTCACCCCCAGTTCCGTAGCCTTCATCCCCCAACCCACCTTCTAAATTATTTGTCTAGATTATATTGTCGTATCTTTTAAAACTAGAGCATTTCATAGGATTCTACACAAGTGCTGCAATAGTTATGTGAGTTCAAACTACATAGATTCTCCCCTGCTCTCATAGCCCTCATTCCCCACCCACTTTTAAAATTATTTGTCTAGATTATATACAAATATTTTGTCATTAGATTATATTGTCGTATCTTTTAAAACTGCTGCATTTCATTGGATTCTACACGGGTGCTGTAACAGTTATGTGAGTTCAAACTACATAGATTCACCCCTGCTCTCGTAGCCCTCATTCCCCACCCACCTTTAAAATTATTTGTCTAGATTATATACGAAATGTTTTGTCGTTATCTTTTAAAAGTAGTGCATTTTGTAGGATTTGACATGGATATCATAACAGGTTTGGTGAGTTCGAACTACATAGGTTCAACCCCGCTCTTGTAGGCCGCACCTCCCTCCCCACTTTCTAAAGTATTTGTATTTGTCATATACAAAAAGTTTTCGAATAATAGTGTTTGTTTTACGTATTGAACACAAAAAAATAAATAAGAAATTTACTTAAGAAAAAAGGATTTGAATAAAATGACACATCTAAGTGGTTTAGATTGATAAGATAATGACGCATCTCACATGATATGTTCTTCTTTAATGCCAAACTCCATTTTATTATTGATAAGTACATCACCACACACACAAGTATGTTTAAAGAAGGGACCATGGCTATTTCTTTTTCTAGAACTAGATAAAATTGCATAAGCTTGTGGAGTTGTGGTGTTGGTCATTCTAAGTAAGTTGGGGGTTTGGTTTTGGGGGGGGGGGGCAAGTCATAATATTATTAAAGATAAGATAAAATAAAACAATTAGAGGGTGATTGAAACTTATTATTAGAGTTAATGATCTGAACAACATCTTAACTATTGTTTTTTTTTTTCAATTTCATATAATGACTATCCATTGTTCTCTTTAATTATCTAAGCTATAATTATTTATATTAAAACACAATTTGATTCTAAGTTGGCCTATACATACTGTCGAGTGGAAACAATATTTGATCAACTCAACTTTAAAGTAATATAAAAACATTGATACCCTCTAGACTATACTCAAAATTGCTACGGCATATCTTAATTTTGCGGGGGGAGGGGGGTGGTGGTGTTCTATTACCCCTTTGAACTCAACTTTTTTTATATTTTTGTGCTCATTTTGTGCTAACATGATAGTCATGTCGGCCCAAAAGAAGTACAATTTTTTTTTGCTACTTGACAAAAAATGAGTACAGAAATAGAGAAAAAAAATGAGTTTAGGGGTGTAATACTTGTAAAGTTTAGGGGTGTCATAGCAACATCGAACATAGTTTAGGGAGGTATTTGTGTCTTATCCCTAAAGAAAATAGTGAAGTACTTAGATATGAAACTAGTGAAAAAATAATAGTTTGTGTTCTTGACCATTAACTGAATTTGTTATGTATTGATTAGCCTTAAATTACCAATAATAGTTAAGGTGAAGTGATACATACTCTTTTGCTCTTAATTATAAGTCTCGAGTTCAACCTTTTATATATAAAATTGTCTTTATTAGAAAAACTCATAATAATTGATATCAAATTTTCTGACGTAAATTTGAAATTAATCCTACTCTAAAATATAATTTGTGTTTGTTCATGATTGATTCAATAACAAATGCATTTACACAAAATTACTTCATCCCCCAACAATCAAAACTAATAAAATGAATACTAGGAGGCATTTTGTTGGTAAAAAGTCAAATCAACATTAATAAGCCACTTTTATTGGTTTATTTATTTTGAATTAAAAAAATTAAATTGAGTAACATGTCTTAGGTAATGTAATTTAAGACAATTTTATTTACTCCATTTTCTTTTAGAAGTTTAAATTAGGAAGAATAAAATTCTTCACTTTTTAACAAGAAACCAAATAGAAAAGAGACAGAAAAAAGAAGAGAGGATAATATTAGAATTTTCTGTTTATTTATTTGATTTGACAAAAGAAAAAAAAATATAATTCCTGTTGGCTCATCCCTTTTTCTACTTTTAATTATACCCTTTTCATCGAGGGTTTAGATAACAAGAGTTAAATCACTTAAATATTGATAAAAATTTAAGAGTTAAATCACCTAAATATTTGATCAAAATTTATACTATAATTTAACTCTAGTGAAATAAAATAAATGTTTTTGGACAAAAGAAGTTAAAATCATACTTTTGTGGAATCAATTTCTCATATAGGATTTTATATTTAAGTAAAAATATTATTTTTATAGTTTCTTTTTCTTAATTTCTAATACTTATTTCGTTCATAAACAAGTGCATATTTTAGTTTGGACATACACCTTAAAAAATTGTTAATTTTTATGTATAAGATAAATAAAACTTTTACTAATTTACCATTAATAAATACCTTGAAAATAATATAATTCTATATTAATTTCTTGTTTTTATAAAATTTTATTTATTTAAAGAAGAGTATTATTGACTATTTATAAGAAACACTTATTTAGGAACATAATGAATAGACAAAATATGTACTTATTTATGAAAGGATGGAGTATTATTTTTGTATAGTTTGATTATATTATTATTTTGTTATAGTATTATTTTATGATAATCAGTTTTTATTATTTACTATTATCAATTATCTCCTGTACTTCTATTATATATATTTTTGGTCTATTTTTATCCCGAGCTGGGAATCAAACAAAAATAATATTTTTATCTTTCTTTTGAGATAAAATTAAGATCGGTGTATGTTTTATCTTCAAACACCACTTTACTTGAATACACATAATTTTATTTTTTTCATCTCAAAATAGAAAGAGGTGTAAAATACTTAATTTAATAATAATAATTATTATTATTAACTATTTTCTTTAACATCAATCCACTTTTCTCTCTTTCTCTCTCTCTCCTTCAGTACCTTCCTTTCTCTCTCATCTGCAAACAACAGTGTCTGTGCTGCTTCCTTCCCCCCGCCCACCAATTCCTCTATTAATAGCTATACACTCGTCTCTAATTCTTCACCTTTTAGCTGATCAAAACTGTACTGAACCTTTCTCTCATTGTCATTTTCTTCTTAAAAATTGAATTTTCACACCCAAAAAGGTGCTGAATTTGTAGTTTTAGCTACACGGGGTCCTTGAATTCGTTGTTTTAGCTATATGGGTAACTTTCCTTTACCATTTTTCTTCTGAAAATTCACTCAAAAAGTGAGCTGAATTTGTTGTTTTAGGTATATTGGGTTCTTGAATGTGTAGTTGTAGCTATATGGGTATCTTTAATTTTCCATTTTTCTTCTGAAAATTGACCCAAAAGGGAGCTGAATTTGTAGTTTTAGCTACATGTTGTTCTCGAATTTGTTGTTTTAGCTATATGGGTATCTTTAAATTTCCATTTTTCTTCTGAAAATTGACCCAAAAAGGAGCTGAATTTGTAGTTTTAGCTACATGGGGTTCTTGAATTTGTTATTTTAGCTATATGGGTATCTTTCCTTTTTCATTTTTCTTCTGAAAATTGAACAAAAGACACCCAAAAAGGAGCTGAATTTGTAGTTTCAGCTTTATGTGGTTCTTGAAATTGTTATTTTAGCTATATGGGCATCCCTCTTTTTCCATTTTTCTTCTGAAAATTGAACCAAAAAGGAGCTGAATTTGTAGTTTTAGTTAAATGGGGTTCTTTGTATAAAAGGCACTAAAAGAAGGAGCTGAATTTGTAGTTTCAGCTATATGGGCATCTGTCTATTCCGTTTCCTATAAACCCATTTCAGTTTACAAGCTATTTTTTTGGTTTTGGGGTTCCCGCATTTAATGAACTGTTAAAAATTGGGTTTCTTCCACTGTTTGAAGAATTGATGAATTTGGTGAACTGTTTTGGATGGTTGGGTTATGGAGCTGAAGAAATTGGTGAAATTTGATGAATGAACGGAAAAAATTGGAGCTAAAAATGGAATTTTTCAAGATTGGGGTTTAGTGAGCAATAGTTTTGGGGTTATTTGGAACGATTTGTTGTTGGGATGATTGAGTTTTGGAGCTTGAAAAGATTGGTGATTTTGATGAATGAATGGGAGGGACTGGGACTGAAAATAGGTTTTTTAGAGATTGGAGTTTAGTGTTAGTGATAGTTTTCGGGTTGTTATTTTTTGATGTTTATCACTGGTAGAATGAATTCAGATGTCAACAGAGCTAGTGGACTAGTTGAAAGGGATATTGAACAGGTAAAAAGTTACAATATCATTCTTCCCTAGTCTTGCTCTTGTCATTAGTTTAAATCTGTAATATTGTGAATAGTAATCACTGAATTATTTGTCGAACATGCATTACTGCATATGGTCTATTTGGGAGCAGCCTCTCTACCTCCCAAGTATTGTTGCACGCATAATACCTGAAGCCAGTGTAGTCGTCAAGGCTCGAAGAATTGATATTGCTCTTTATTGTATTTTCTTTTTCAATTTCTTTGTTCAATATTTGTCATTCATGCTAGAATTTTTAGTCAACTTGCACGCTTAAAGCCCCAATGGACGTTTGAGCTTTTTACCGCTTTTTGCTTCTAATAACACTGCTTGCGAGATTAGACAGGACATGTTGTTGACGCATTTCTGTAATATTGGTTATCTGTATTAAGCTGGATTTGCATGCTTAAAGAAGTTATAGGATTTAGAAGATTTGTTTCCCGTAATGAATCCTAGTGAATGAAGGATGTTGTGTAAACAAGCAAGTATTAATTTTGTCGCATTAGCAAGAGAAAGTTAGTATTAATTTTGTTTCATTAGCAAGTTTTCTCTTGCTAATGAAAGTAGAATTTGTCTCCTTCAGATTTTATAATTTTCCAAAGCTGAATTTGTGCAACACCAAACCAAAGACTTTGATTTTAATAATTACTTTGCGCATACAGTTTTGGTGAAAGGAAAATTTGATTCAGAAAAATAATAGAAATTTTTACCATATAATCTATGAGATTTTAACTTTAAAAAATGATTTTGCTTGTAATGGTCCTTACGTTGAAGAGTCTGTCTTGTTGTATCTACTTCCTTGTCTTAATTGTTTGCGTGCATTTTAATATTAGTCCTTCTCTTTTCGCTTAAGTAGCATTGAGTTTAATATCCTATTAGCTTCATGTTCCTTTTATTTGATCTATCTCAGTCAATAACTGCTCTAAAAAAGGGAGCATGTTTGCTGAAGTTTGGAAGAAGGGGAAAGCCAAAGTTTTGTCCCTTTCGTCTGGCAAATGTAAGCTTCATTTCATTCTTCTTCTTCTTCTTCTTTTTTCTTCTTACATTTGTCTCTTGCTTTTCTTAGCGTTGAAATCTTGCATGAGATTCTCTGCATCCCAACTCTGTAAACATATTAGGAATGTGAGAGTGAGGTGGCGTCCATGTAGATCCAACTATATTGCAGTTGGCTGTGTGCTAGGTCCGGGGAAGGGCTGAAGCACAAGGGTTTATTATATGCAGCTTTTTTCTAGACTGCTTTGGATGATTTTTCTTGAGCTGAGGTCTATCGGAAGCAGCCTCTCTACCTCAGAGGTAGTGGTAATGTCAGCGCACACTCTACCTCCCTAGACCCTACCTCCCTAGACCCTATTTTGTGGGATTCTACTGGGTATGTTGTTATTCTTGTTGTTGAATTCTCTTCCAAATGCTTTCCTTATTGGTTCTGCTCAATGGATAGACAAAATTTGAGCTCATGTCTCTTTAACTTTCTAGGGTTCAAACCTAAAGCCTTTGAGGATGGCCATTTCCTTGTTTTTCAGTGTTGATGTCTTTGCTTATAAATAAACTGTTATTGATATAAAGAAGTTCTGAGCTTGCTGTATGGATATCGATTATTTCAATATACCTTTCATTATTGAGGTAGGAATTTCCTAAAAAATTCTTCGTGTATTGTTTCATTGTATCGCAGTTAACTTACTATTGTGCTCCTTGGAACTTAGTTTTAATTGAAGGTAATGCTTAGAATCTAAGGAAGAAATTTGTCTCTATGTTTTCAGGATGAGTCTGCTCTGATATGGTTTTCAGGTAAAGAGGAGAAACACCTTAAGCTAAGTCACGTGTCAAGAATAATATCCGGACAGCGCACTGTAAGTTTTCTCCGCTGAAGATAGCTAGTATCTGTTCGACAAATTTTTTGACATGTTTTTATTTGATTTTAGTCTACAAATTTATCCTTCTTTGTACATCTCCTTGTGTGGTTTTTAATGGATGTGGAAGAACTTATATGGTGAAAGGTTAGATTACTCCGTCTGTATGCCACTCATTTCATCAGAGATTTATGTGGTTAAATATAGGGGTATTAGTGGCTTTCAGATGTTAATCAAACTCGATAACAAATGGATTTATAACTCCTCATAGTCAGTAATTAGCTTGCATCCCATGAGCTCTGTTTCGTGAATGTGAAGGTGTTCTGTTGCTTGGCACAAGCAGTCCCCACTCTCTTTTCCTCAGTGAACACAAAGAAAGAAGGTAATACACTTGGAGTTCCTTGGAGAGAACTGTAAACCAACTTGCATTGAATTAGTGAACTCTAACCAGATAAGCAACCTGGATGTTAATATTTGATAGAGAATTTTAATCAATGTTCTTGAACTGTTATGAACCGTGTCATTAGCGTCCACAAATGTGTCTCAAAAGAATAGGTTCTTTATCTTCTTTTAAAGATCGTGTTAAATAGTCATTTCACAGTCAAATTAAGAGAAAGAAAAAATTGGAGGATGGGTAGGGATCAAACATCTTCTGCTAAAGGAATTCTTGCTTATTTGTCATGGTTAGTCAATAAATGTATGATGATCTTTTTGTTTCATTTCTCCGTCTCTTCCAGATGTATATCCGCATATGCTCCTCAATAAGTAGACATGATTATAAGTACATTCTTTTTTCCTTTGAACTGGTAATAAATATTTTACTGATACTAAAGGAAAGCACTTAGACGGTGCTCACAGATGCATAATGTAGGAACCTCCTATACAAAAACAAACAGAAAGGCTCCGAAGTAGAAGATCAATAAACCTGAATGAACTCTAGCATGCTGTCTTCATCCTTTACGTCTTGCATTTTGCACCAAAAAATATACTAGAATTTTACTTTTGATGTCTTTTCAAATGTTATATACCTCACTCTGAGGAAATATTGCTGAATTTGCATGCTTGTTTTCATGTTGAAATTAAGTGGTCGTGTGAACAATCTCGATTAAAGTCCATGCTATACTTGGTGTTGTTGCTTTGATTTTGTTCACCTTGTAGTGGATTAGTGATTTCTTTTGGCTTGTTCACATGGGTACATACTTTGATGATGTGAATCTGGTGTTGTATGTCTTTTTCTCTTTTACTTGCCAATTTCTAGTTCTTATTGGACATGGGTTTTCAGTGTATTATAACCACCTATATGAAGTGTTTAGTGGTGTATATGATTAATAGGCATTGCTTCTGTTCTTTTCCAGCCAATATTTCAAAGGCACCCACGACCTGAGAAGGAATACCTGTCTTTTTCTCTCATATATAATGATGGATCACTGGATTTGGTAAGAGTTTCATTAGTAGTAGCTGTAATTTGGTGAGAGTTTCATTAGTAATAGCTGTATCTTTCTTAGAGGGAAAGTATTGTATGTAATTCATGCAACTCTTTCTTATTCCATTGTCATTTGAAATTGGTTTCAACAACTAACTCTCTCACCTTGCTCGTCAAACTTATGTCTTAGATATGCAAAGATAAAGAGGAAGCAGAGGTATGGTTTGGTGGCTTGAAGGCTTTAATTTCACGAGGCCACCAGCGAAAATGGAGAACAGATTCAAGGAGCGATGGAATTCCTTCTGGTTCCAGTAGTCCCAGAACATATACATGGAGAAGCTCTCCTCTGCATTCTTCATTTGGTAGTGGTAATAATTTACAGAAGGTACAGTCCATCCCACATGCCTAAACATGCATATGCAGATGAGAGTATCTTTGTCAATATTCAGGTTGAAATTATATAATTTCATTTTGCTCTAAGTTGAAATGACATCCTGTATTTCCATCAGGATGGTGGTGACCAATTTCGCCTTCACAGTCCATATGGAAGCCCACCGAAAAATGGTGTTAATAAGGCCTTTTCGGATGTGATTCTATATGCCGTACCTCCCAAGGGCTATTTCCCTTCAGATTCTGCGACTGCTTCTATTCATTCCTTATCTTCTGGAGGTTCAAATGACATGCATGGTCAGATGAAGGCAATGGGTATGGATAACTTTAGAGTAAGCCTTTCAAGTGCTGTTAGCTCATCAAGTCAAGGTTCTGGTCATGATGATGGTGATGCATTAGGAGATGTTTTCAT
>JBDJHY010000014.1:18136132-18147376 GCA_039654485.1 Withania somnifera | reverse complement strand
TTATACTACTTGAATTTTTTGTTGCAGGTCGATTGGCGTGGTGATATTTCAGGATTATTATCATCGCATCCAAAAGCGTTATTAATGTCTCTTCACCATTTTGATTCGACATCACCAATTTTCCCTTCAATGGATCGTATACAATCAACAAAACACCTCATGAAAGCAGCAAAATTCGATCAATCACGCATGTTACAGCAAACAATATGTCATCATAGGTCTAGCAATTGGACATTTTCAGTATCATGGGGATATTCAGTTCATATTTACGAGAAAATTATGCCAAGGAGCCATTTAATTAAACCCATCGAAACATTTGAAACTTGGAGCGGCAAACCTGAGAATCCTCCCTATTACATGTTTAATACGAGGTCGTCTGCAAAGGATTCTTGTGAAACTCCTCATGTTTTTTTCTTAAAATCTATTGGGGAGACCTGGAATAAAAATGAAATTATGGCCACATATTCACGGTCGGCGGTGCGTCAGTTGCCGGCTTGTCCAATTACCGGCAACCATCCGGCAAATTATATCAACAAGATTCAAGTTTATTCTCGAAGAACAAAACGTAGAGAGGTAAGTTTTTTTCCTTTTTATATTCAAATTTGAGTATCCAGTAGAATTATTTTGACGTATGATCACCAAACTTTATTATCATAGAAAATTGCTATCTTTATCATATTAGACACGTAGAAAACAAAAATATTTAATACAGAAATAAAAATATGCACAAAAGTTACTCATGTTCTATAAGTTATATATATTAATGAATGAGGATATCATATGCAATTACGAAAAAGAGAGGCTATTAGTGACGGACCCCCCCCCCCCTTTTTTAAAAGTCAATTGACATGTGACATTTAAGTATTTAAAAATTGACCTTGATTTGTATTTTTTTTTTTTTGAGTATTATAATCGTTAGAAATATATGTTAATTTTGTTTATTTTTCTTTCCAATTTTTTTTTCAGATGGATCGATGTGAATGTTGTGATATTAGTCATACAACACGTTCAAACAAGGCACAACTCAAATTGAGGGAATGCTTTACAAAAGAGAAAATTGCTTAGTCAAATTATTTAACTTCATTTCTTACTTAGCTTGGAGTACTATAGTATTTTGCAAATTCATTCCACAAAGATTTTTTTTTTCTCTTGATTAATTAGGTTTTGGTATAAAAAGGTACTAACTAGTTCGTTTAATTTGAATTCACGTTCTATAAGCGGTATCTCGTAGCCATTTTTACATGGTGGGAGAGGGCTGAAGTTGATTTAGTGTATTGAAGGTTATTCCTAAAAGAAGAATGTGTCAAAAGGAATTTGCCTACAAACTCTTTAGCCTTTAGTTTTGAAGTTTGTTCTGTTTTAATCCTGGGAAAATCATGTTTCATAGTACAAATTTCCCACTGATTGCGGTGGCGAAAATGACTAGTTCTAGTAGTGAAGTGAGGCCTAGAGAAGGCAGAATGTATAAATCCTTCACATACCTAGTAAGAAAACAAGTTAAAACATATCGTGTGCATAAACGTGCCTATACTATGCTTAAGAAAGATGATCTCAAATTTTTACATTTATGTATGGCATAACAAACATGTAATAAAGCTCAAGAAATAGATCATTTTTTTAAACCTTTATATGCTCTATATAATACATGGCTTTCAAAATCTCATCACCCTTGCCCTCTTTAAGTAAGTAATATATCAATAGATTACAAATATTCAATGGCTTTCCTTGTAAAAGACTAGTACATAAATAATCCCAAGTTGGCAATCTAGTCAACATCCAAATTTCAAGAAGCAATTTCTTTATATATATTCTAAAACTATCACACAAAAAAGTTTACATATTGCTTCATTTGAGTTTTATTCTTCATTTAAAATTCAAGAAAGAAAAAATGACACTTCCTTTGTTTGACAAGTGTTTTGTGGCCAAGCTTTGCAAAGTTGTCTTATTTTCAGGTGTCATTCTTTTCATTGCCTCAAATTTTCTCTTCAAAGATCCAAATTGTTCATCACCTTATGAGTTATTAGAATCTTCTAATAATAATTTACCATTTGCTCAGTTGAGTTCATCAAATGACCAAAACCCCACAAATCTTAGCCATTTAGTTTTTGGCCTATTTGGATCTGAAAAAACATGGCCCCATAGGAAAAGTTACATTGAATCATGGTGGAGGCCAAATGTGACAAGAGGTTACTTGTTTGTTGATGTGGCCCCTAGTGGAGATTTGTTACCATGGTCCAAAAGATCACCCCCTTATAGAGTTTCAACAAATATAACAACATTAGTCCAAGAAACTCAACATGTTGCACCAATTCAGGCTAGATGGGTACATGGAATCAAGGAGATTCTTGAACAAGAACATGAAGGTATTAGATGGGTGATTATGGGGGACGATGATTCGATATTTTTCGTGGAAAATTTTGTTGATGTTCTTGCAAAATATGACCACAACAAGTACTACTACTTTGGGGGTCAAAGTGAATACATTTTGTCACATTATTGGAACTCTTTTAATCAAGCTTTTGGAGGTGCTGGGATTATTATGAGTTTTCCATTGGCAAAAGCATTGGCTGGAGATATGGAAAGTTGTTTAAGGAGATATCCACTTCTAAGATATGCTGATCTTATTATTATGACTTGTATTGTGGATTTTGGAGCTAACTTTTCTCCTTTTAAAGGTCAACATCAGGTATGCTATTCAGATTTTTTAAAAATATTATTGTATACGTATCGAGTTGACCAGTATATCTCTGTCATTTTATATTCCCTTTCCTTTTTTTGTTTTGTTTGGTGACCGTGTGGGAATTTTTCTATGTATGAATATTAATTATTGAATCCTATACGAAAGTATATAGGAAGCAACATATTATTACTATTGTATTTCTTTATCTATTGTTTAGTTGACTGTGTAATACTCAAATTTTCTCTTTGCAGATCGATTTGCATGGCGACATTTGGGGATTATTATCGTCGCACCCAACAGCACCATTACTCTCCCTTCACCATTTGGATGAAGTTGCGCCAATTTTCCCTTCAATGGATCGTATACGATCAACAAAACACCTCATGAAAGCAGCAGAATACGATCAACCTCGCATGTTACAACAAATAATATGCCATCACAGGCGTAGCAATTGGACATTTTCAGTATCATGGGGATATTCAGTTCATATTTACGAAAAGATCATGCCTAGGAGTCATTTAATAAAACCCATTGAAACATTTGACGCTTGGGTTGCCAAACCTGAGAATCCTCCCTATTACATGCTTAATACGAGGCCCTTCAGTAACGATTCTTGTGAAACTCCTCATCTCTTTTTCTTAAAATCTATTGGGGCAACGTGGAACAAAACTGTAGTTGTGGCCACCTACTCCAGGTCTGCGGTGCGGCACTTGCCGGCTTGTCCAGTAGACGGCAACCATACGGCAAATTATGTCAACAAGATTCAAGTCTACTCTCCCGGAACAAAACGTATAAAGGTACGTTTCTATTTCTTTTATATTTTAGTTTTGCATTTTATATACACAATACATATGCTCTCGATATATTTTGTGATTAACTTGAAATTTAGATATCGATCGAGTAGCATTATTTTCTCTTAAGGTTACTGAACTTTACCATCAGAATTACAATTCTATCATGTTAGATATATAGGAAACAAAAAAAAAATTGTTATGCATGACTGCTTCTCTACGGTATTTCTTGATACACTTGTTTTTGTTATGCTTTATTTGAACGAAGAGTTTATCGGTAACAGTCTCTTTGCCTTCACAAGGTAGGAATAAGGTTGCATAGACACCACCTTCCTCAAACTTCACTTATCTGGAACTACTTAAATATATTGTTGTTGAATTTGGATATTTCTTTTTGAGTACAGTTGTTTAAAATCTGTGTTAATTTTTTCTTTCCAGATGGATCGATGTGAGTGTTGTGATATTATTCACTCAACTGGTTCAAACAAGGCAAAGGTCAAGTTGAGGGAATGCTTTGCTGATGAGAAAATTGCTTAATCAAATTATAGTACTCACTACAAATGTTTACCAGTAGTATTGTAATATAATGCAATATACAAAACATTTATTCTCTTAGAATTGGATTTTGGTATTCAAAAGTATTCACTTGTAAGACCTTAGTGTCTCTCTCGGCTATTAGCCTTGACATATCATTATTGATTATAAAGGAAACCTCTACATGCATGGAAGAACGGTTATACATACGTGCTCGTATACCATTGAGACAAAAAAGAACAACTATATCAACCCGAACAGACCGACCTTAGATTCAATCTGCCTCACAATACATATATACATATGGCATGTCACTACCCTAGCAAGGATGATTCATTCAAATTGACATGAGAGTCTAATTACATTAGTATAATTCATGTTGTATATTTGAAAGAGGGTTGGCCCCCTTGCTTCTCTCATGGTACGCTTCTCTTTCTGTCGAGCCCCTCTCTATCTTCGTTCGTGATCATGTTGGGTTGTAGAGGTGAGGAAAGTCACATCACTGTAAGGAGAGGATTGGCTGTGAAACAGCAATTCCCGCCTCACCGATGCTAGTTTTTTTTTCTTTCAATTGTTAGGCAGTAGTTAGCCACTCAACAATAGTGGGATCGATAACGTATAAAAATATGAACAAATTAGCTACCTGATACGATATAACTTGTTTCCAATAAACCCTCGACTACCTGGTAAGGAAACAAGTTAAAACATATCAAGTTCATAAACGAGTCTATACTAGACTAAGGATGATCTCAAAATTTTACTTTTATGTCTGGCTTAACAAACATGTAATAAAGCTCAAGAAATTATGCGTACAATAGACCCTTTTTTGTATGCTCTATATAATCTATGGCTTTCAAAATTTCATCACCCTTGCTTTCTTTAGGTAAGTAATAATCCATTCCAGCTTGAAAAATCTTATCTGTCTCTTCCTTTTCTGTATGTGCTGTAAAAGCTATTATAGGTATTCGAATACCGTAAGGTGCCTCTTCTTTCCTAATGAGTTTGGTTGCTTCAAATCCATTCATCTCCGGCATGTACCACAAAAGAAAACAAATGACGATGTAGTTAAGTTATATATACTAACAGTGTAATACTATCGGTGTAGTTAACATGTTATACCTCACAATCCATCAGAATATAATCGAATTGTGGTGAAGGAGTCGATGGCCCTATATCGCGTTGATCACTAATGCCGTTGCAAACTGCATCTAGAGCTTCTTTACCATTTTTACATGTGGTTGCAGAAATCGTGGTTGTGCAAATCATAAGTAACGTCGTGTTATCCTCAACCACCAAGATTTTCTTTCCTGCTAAAGGTAATTTCTTGCTAGAATCAGCTCCATTCACATCAACAGAAGTATCTTGTACTAATGTAGGTTGTTGAATCTTGATTCTTGACCTTGTTTCGTCCTTTATCTCATGTGTAAATTTGAGGACATGATATAAACAAGAACCATGTAGTGGTTTTGCCATGATTATATCTGTTGAAGGTAGCTTATCCTCATCTAGGCCTGGTTTATCGAACCAAACAACTCGAAGGGAGGCATTCTTGGGAGGGTCCTTCCGAAACTCAGCCATAGCACGACTCATTCCTCGAGTTAGTCCATCACTTGTGTCAATTATGATCAAGATGAATCTTATTGGTCCAGTCGAACTAAATCCTCTGCCCCTCCTCTGATCATCAACATCCGTTCCGTCTAGAGCACTGAGGGGAATGTCCTTTGATTTTACTAAGGATGGGGAGGAACTGTATGATGGAAAGTTGATTATTTTCCCTTTTACCTTCTTGAGAGACTGAGAAAACTGCCCGTCTGGTTTCTGATGACTAGTGATACTATTATCACTTGCTACTGAATGATAATAGGAGTCACTAGATATATATCCTCCTCCGAATTGGGAATCTGAATCTTCTTCTCTTGCATAATTAACATTAATTGCTTGATGTTCTTGAGCTTGAAGTCGATCACATGATATCTTGAATATGAAGCAAGTGCCCTTTTCACCAATTTGCTTGTCGATGATACCTATTTCACCTCCCATTAACCGAACCTGAAAATTGAACGTAAATAAGAAAGGAAATTCTATAAACTCTCTATGAAGCATATCATGTGATGTTTCTATAATGTTGTGGATCACAGTGTCTGCAATAGAACTGATTAAACAAGAAACCAGACTTAGTTAACACGGACTCTAAATTTTGAATTTGTTACTGTACGTTATATATGGTAAAAGATACACGTACCAACGACTGAGTAATGCTGAGGCCTTAGCCAGTGCCTGCTTGTCATCCATGAACAGAAGTTGATCATTCACTTGAACATAATTCTCAAAAACTGACTTATGTTTCTCTTTCAGAATTCCTTTTCCTGTATCATCCACCTCGAATAGGAATGAACTCTATTCAGTTCTCGCACTTCTGCAGAAGATTCATGACATACAACCAATACTAGATTCACTTGCATTTGGAGTAGGATTGGACATCTGATCAAAACCTGATTTTCGAGCCCAAGCACATAGAGAAATATGTCCCTCTGATGTAAATTTAACTGCATTTTGCAACAAGTTATTCAAGATCAGTTGCAATTATACCCTATCTCCTTCAACACGAGAGAATCTTGTGATAGAACCGTCACACGGATATCACATCTACATTCTTCATTGCTCCATTCGGGTAATAGATGTTGACAACGCGTTCTAGTAGCTCTTCCATGTTGAATTCTTCTTCTTTAAGTTGCATCTTCCCTTGTTCCATCTTTCTTTCGTTCAAGAATCAAATTCAATATGTCTGAAGGAAAAAGATCATCTTAACTTTGAAATTACACACACTTCATTTATGATTACAAAGGAAACCTCTATATATGTGCACGCGCAGCCATATTGACATAATAGCTCCGATCATATATACATGTGTATGAAATAAAATTCAAAAACATATATCTATCCGAGCAAACTGATCCTAAATCCTTTTGATCTCGAAAAGGGTTGACCTAAAAGCTAAATCATGCAAGATGGTTCGCCTCTACAACATGTTGAAATACATTGATACTCGAAGAGTTCTTTAAGACTGTCAGAGTGTACATAAGTTGACCTCAAAAAGCACTAACCTTTAAGATAAATCATGCAAGATCCCACATGACAGGTAAATAAGATGGTTGGCTGCTACATCATGTTGAAGTTACAATGAGATTAAAGAGTTTCTTAGACACGGTCAAGAGTATATAAGTTAAATCCTATAAATCTCAAAGAGTTCATAAACTAACAACGATTACTTAAAAGATCGTTCTTGCAAGATTCCATTTGATCCAAATACTTAACCAATTTGGAATCAGGCTTCACCTGGGCACGACACAAACCACTGATTCCAGCAAGAGAAGCTCTAACATCATGATTTGCTCAAGCAGATGCAGTACTTCTGTTCATACGCTTCCTCTCAGCTTGTTGAGTTGCTTCCATTTGTTTTATAAGTGCAGCACATAAATACATATTTCTTCTTGCTACTCCTATTGTTAGTATCACAAAACTAACTTTGGATATAGCTAATGCAACCATCATTAACATGTTTAACATGAATCCAAATTTATTGGTCTTATGATAATGTCTTAGTACAACATCTTGTTGTACATTGCCTGATATATATACCTGAAATTAACCATATACATAAATAATCGTTCACTCAACTGCTTAAACTAAAAATAGTCCGTCGAATGTGACAGTACCTTAATCTCGACTTCGATTATTTTGACCATATGCAACCAAAAAGGTATCAATACAGCAGTTACCAATAGCATTATAAGTTCCTACATGTGATAAATATTAAAAAAAAAAAATAATTAAGTCAGCTAATTATTTTTTTTTAATATTTTTGTTTAGATACTAAATTGACTAATAAATAATTTAGTGCTAGAAAAAACTTACCAGCACTAGTGATAAATAAACACTAGTGATAATTAAGGCAACACAGATCAATTAAGAGAAAAAAAAAATATTTATGTGCACAAACTATTATGGGTTCATGCAAGTCGAGGATGTAATGTAGACACTCTAACCTGATACAAGATTTTACGACTCGAACCCTCGAACTAGATAGTTTAACCTGATGCAAGATAGCTCGAACTCTTGACCTATAAACGGATTGGGAAGAACTTTAAAGGAATGGAAGGTATTTTTGGTCAACTAAACAAGCAAAAACCTTAGCTCTTATTAAGACAAGGTATATATAAGGACATTAATTAGTTTTAAAAAAGGAAAGAAATATATTACTAATACTACAGAATAGTAAACAGACATGAAAATATTTTCTTTTTCTGTCTTTATATTATTTTTCTTTTTATAATCAATATTTAGACTAGACCTAACCCATTTATTTAATATAACAAAAGTATGTAAAATAATAAACGTGGTCACTTATATGATTTGAATAGTCCTTTAAATTTATCAAAAGTTCCAAAGTTATTAGTATCATAATTTATGTTCCTTAGATTCCCCTGTAACCATTCATCCATAAATCATGTGAAAGCCCCACGATTAATTTCCCCCTGAAATCTGCCACCTTTCATCAACAAAAAAGCATCAAGTAACTCTGTCCACGAAAAAACATCACCAATGTTTTATGTCTTGCACTTGAAACCTCATAATTCTCAACGATTAGGCCAACAGTTGAGTGCATTGTTCAAGTTATGTTTGTCAATCAAGAAATTATGGCACCGTGATATACAACCCAATGCCTATAAAACATTCTTTTGTTTAACCATTTGGTCTTGAAACTCCACAAGCTCAACTAATCCGGATTCACCACGCACAAGGCTCCACCATTAAACGGAGCTAAAAGCTAAGAAAAGACTCAATTTGACACGAAAAATAAATCGGAAGTACACGAAACATTGTTCTGATAATGATGATATTGTTCTATACTCTTTGAGAAAAAAAGAGTTTTAGTCAGCACTAAAAGACTTTCTTCCACAGTGTACCAAGCTTCCAGCTCCCAAGAAGAGACCAAAAATAGCAGCACTTCCCAGAGTAGTTTGTCCAACGTATCTAACTTTCATTAGGCCAGGAACCTGCAAAACATTCACAAAGTTCATGCTGTCATGGGCATAAAAGTTGGACAAATTTCAGCAAATTTAAGAAGAGACTATAATAAGGAACCACGACATGGAACTTAGAGGATTCACAGATTTCTCTTGCATCTCAATTGCCGAAAAAAGGAGGTAAAAAATCATAGACATCTCAACACAAAGGGAAAGAAACAAAAAGATCAAAAGCAGAATCCTTATTTGTAACCTACTTAATCCACAAATTGATAGTAGTAAAGGCACACACCAGAAATCAATTAAAATGAAAAAGAAAAGAAAGATGCTGCTCCCATAAGTAGGATCCTCGACAGCCTCAATGAATGCTCGTCCATTACTTGAGTCTGAATTATAGTTCGGGAGCCGAGCCCCTGACACAGGTATTGTTTATGAGAAGAGCAACATCAACAGAGAATCACATGTTGAACCATATTAACTCCCCCAAAAAACTCTGTTCTTGATCTAGCCATCGCGCAAACATCCATCCAAATTTTCAAGGAGTTAACACTAGAATGAAGTGGCCAACATAAACCACAATCTGGATGCACTGGGAAACAAAGTGTCTACATGTTTATAATATGTTTGATAGATTACAATATGTTTCTATTGTTTAAAAACATTAAGTTGAGGATATCAGAAACTGCAAGCTGGCTAACAGTCTACATTATTTGCTCATAATACTTTAAGGATATTTAATTGCACCACTAAAACCCAAGAAGTGGAGAGTTACCATTAAAATCTAGCTAGCAGATTTTTAGAGTATAATAAGGAAAGGAGAAGAGTTAAAGCTAGATTGCATTCACAGATTATTAACTTAAGGTGGTAGAAAAGGACGAACTTACCTTGTATCTAACAGCCTCAGATGTCCCAATAAACAGCACCTACAAATGAACATTACGAATCAAATACAGTTCAAATTACTAAAGCTTATTTTGATAATATCTGATCGAGACATTGTCAATAAGCTAATCATACTTCCTTTGAAATCCTTTCTCTTTTAAGCAAATAAAGAATTATTAAACTTCATTTGGGAATCTTCATGGATTAAACTATTTTGACATCATTATTAGGCCATGGCAAAGGTAAGTACATCAAAGGGAAAGATGTATGAATTCAGCTTTAAAAGAACCAAAAATGTGTCACAAAGCCAAAAATGAATTTTTTTGCCCACGTCTGAGCAACAAGTATTCTTACTTCTAACAAATTGAACCTCCCCAAAACAATAACATACCTAGTGAAATCCCACAAGTGGGTTCAATAAATGGCAAAGTCCTGATTAGTAGCCGACAGAGCAAGAGGTAAGAACTCTAAAAGGAAATTTTAAAATACACTTTAACAACCCTGAGCAACCCTTCATTCGAAAAATAGAAGTGAGGGATATACTTCCTTTACCACATATTTAACTATAATTCCTCCTTTTACACGAACTACTAAACCCAATATTTTACTACTGTTTGTGCCCATGTTGTTCGGACTCGGGTGCGGGTGTCCGGCATGGGTGCGTATCCGGGTGTTGGAATCAACAAAATTTAAATTTAAAGATTCGAGGATATGGATATGGATGCAGGGATTCGACGAAAAATAATTTAAATATTTAAAAATATAGTTATACAAAATGTAAATTATTATTTATATTTTGTAGAATTTTTTTTTTCTTTAGAAACTAGTAAGTACACTTGGTGGGTTATTTTACTTATATAAAACAAGGAAACCAAACAATCATCAAGGCAGGCCTGGAAGCCATTTACCAGTTCACAGCTATCTCCAGTGACTGCCAGCAACTAAAAGCAAATCCCATATATGACATTGCCTTTCATAAATCCTAACTCACTACAACATAGATCGACTACCTATGACCTTCTCTGTGAAATCCCAGCCACAAATAGCCTTGCACGCGAGGTCACACGCCAGCCAGCAGTCTGCATCGGCAAGCGCGTCGGAGTCACGCGCCGGAAGGTGAGCCACTTTCCGACAGTTTCCAACCTGAATTCTTCTTCAGTGGAGGTCGTCACACCTTCCGACTCTACCCCCTGCTACTTTTTATGGCGAATTTAGTATTTTTCCAATGGATTTAACCTTTTTCCGGCAGACTGATTTGGTCAAGGCACCCGATCTCCGTTGACCGAACCAGACTTGAATCCCGCAGCCATCCCCGCACCAGTCTCGTGTT
>JBDJHY010000014.1:18106960-18122560 GCA_039654485.1 Withania somnifera | reverse complement strand
TCTACTAGGTTGGTGAATAGGTCCACATATGTCTCCGTGTATACATTCCAAAAATTTTGGGGATTCGATGGCAACCTTCATTGGTGATGGCCTCGTAATTAATTTGCCTTGGTGACAAACAGCACATGCAAGTTCTTCATTTGTAAGAATCTTTAGGTTCTTTAATGGATGCCCAATTGAATTTTCAGTGATTCGTCTCATCATTGTTGATTCAGGGTGACCTATTCGGTTATGCCACGCTATTAAAGTATTCAAATTGGTAAACTTCTGATTTGATAATGCCAAGGTATGCTTTATCCATTTCGTTTATTGTCTCAACATGATACCCATTTTGGCGGATATCCTTGAAACTTAACAAGTTTCGTGGGGATTTAGAAAATAATAAAGCATCTTTTATAACTAGTTTTGTCCCCTTAGGCAGAAATATAGTAGTTCTTCCGGAGCCTTCAATCAATTTTGAATTACCAGAAAAATTTGTAACATTCGTTTTTCTCCTCAACAAGTAAGAGAAGTATTTCTCATCTTTCAAGATGGCATGGGTTGTTCCGCTATCAATAACACAGATATCATCATGATTGACTATTGATCCAAATAAAACTTGAGGTGCACCCATATTCTTTTCAAAATGAAAAAATAAAATAAAGTAAATATTACATGGTTACTATTAAACAGAAATTTTACATAATTATTTATTTTATTACAAGGCTTACAGAGATACATATATATAAGTCATTAAAACAACAAAACTTAAAACCATTTACATTATCGAGGGCTTATCACCTATCTGGTGATCTACTTTTCCTTCAGGAAAAAAGAAATCGGCTACACCAAGTTGCATGGGTTCAATATTATCTCCGATGATAAAATTTGCTTCTGCTTTATTTTCCTCTCATTTTAGGGATGCTTGATATAGCTGGACCAAACGCTTCGACACACGACAGGTGCATAACCAGTGTCTTTTTCCTCCACATCTGAGGTACAAATATTTTGAATTTATCTTAGGTACCGTATTTTACCTCTCATCCCTCATTTTGGGTCGTTGGTCATTATTTACTGTGAGACGACCACCGCGACCATCATTTCTTCTTCGACCATGGCCATGACCAATATGGGGGCACGACCTCTTCCACACTGTTGAAAGTTTGCCTCATTTACTTTAGGGAATGGAGCAGATCTAGCAAGCCGAATTTCATAGTTTTTCATTAGGAGGTCGTTGTGTTGTTCAGTAATCAGAAAGTGTGAGATTAATTCAAACTATTTTGTGAAACTCATACCTCGATATTGCTGATGCGGGAGCATATTCGAGGCCGAAAAAATAAAAAATGTCTTTTCAAGCATGTCGTGATCAGTGATATTCTCCCCGCATAATTTCAGCTGTGAGATAATTCTAAACATGGCAGACTCATGACGAGCCTGTGGAAGGACGACCAACTTTAGGTGGTCGTATCCATCTTTTAAATTATTCCACAATATAAGGAGATCTTTAATTGTCAGACACTCCATTTTTAAACCTTCTTGAAGGTGGAGGAGGAGAAAAATCATCGCTTTGGCTCAATCTTGAACCGATGCATGATTTTCATTTTTTATAGTATCTGTCAGACCCATTGCATCTAAATGGAGTTCGATATCAAGTCCTCATGACATGTAGCTTTTCCCAATATATCTAGGGCAACAAATTCTAATTTACAAATATTAGACATTATATTGAATAATAGTATTACCTTTTATGCTTGTTATAATATTTGCTCAAACTGGCAGAATCTCGTACTGATAACGTGTTATAAAATAAAAAAAATACAAAACTAAATAACTTCTAAAATTAAAAGTTTCTAAAAAAGGAAATTGAACAAAAGTGGTAGGTTGCTAAAAGGGAAAATTGGAAAGTTGTTATTTTTGTCACATAATCCATATTTATACAACTCATGTTGGTTGACACATGGCTTTGTAAGTCATTAGTCACCATTCATGAACTCTTGTTGGTTGACACATGACTTTGCAAATCATTAATCACCATATTAGCTAACACATGGCAACATCAATACTTTACAACAATTTGTGAATATCAATACTATACCTAGTGAGAAGGGTATAAGAATATTTCTAAATCCAATCCTATTTATTTAATCATATCTATAATTATATTATTTCTTAATCAGAAATGAATTAAATATTTGGTTTAAACACATAAAAGTGAGATAGATTGGTATTCTCTACTTCTAATTAAAAAAATTTGGTCGAGCTTTGGATTATAGAAAATCTCCTGATTATAAAAAGAGATCATTTATTATAGTGTCCCTTAATCGATAGCCTCAGATTCAAATCATGAAAATGAAAAACTTCTTAGTAAATTTCCTTAATCAAAAGTCTTAAATTCGAGTAGGTTTAGTTTTCTGCTGTGTTGGCACAATCGTGACCCTCCCAGCTATAGTAATATTACAAATGACACACATTGTAGGGTGTGGCCCTTCCCCTGATCATGTTAACATCATCTTACAGAAATGTATGGTAAGGCTAGTATAATAACCATTATGGTCTGATACTTCCCCAAACTCTATGCATAGCGGAAGTTTGTACACTAGGCTGTCGTTTATTGGAATCCGAAACCAGTAACAACATAACACCTAAAAGCATGAATATGAGTGCACAATTACCATAGACAACTTATTCTTAGTGCTAAGAAGATCTATGCAGATTAAAATGCAGTTTCTCCAGAAGAAAACTCCTCAACAAAGTTTCAGCTGCCATTAAAGAACCAAAGGAAAACAAGAGACGTTGAATTAAAACGACGATTTGGTACAACTATGATGAATTTTCCTGATTACAAAATCCATAATTCTGTATGCTATCGTTCTCATTTCTAAAATCTGAACACCAGTTATGGCCTCGATGGATCATCGTTTTCCTAGGCCAAGTAACATAGTGTTTGTGAGTTCAGTGAAATCAAAAAAAGAAGTGCTTAAAAGGGATAATTGTGTCCTAATACTGGGCTTCACTCGTGGAAATCCCCAAAAAAGCATCCAAGCTATCCATCTCTGATATTCTTGTTGGAAGCAATGTTCATATTTAGAGAAAATTGGCAACTACATCAGGAGTGAGTTGATATAAAGGGGATACGACTTCATATATAGCTAATACTCTTCTTGAGAAATACGCCAATGGATCATCTTCGCCAGTTTTTCTGTACCTTGAGGCCAATGTTGGCATTCCCAAGCACGTGTAACTGGAGAGGTCACAGTTCATCATGGCCTTGTGGTTGCTCTCTGGTCATCATCTCTAGTTTATCTTGTAGTTCCTATTACATATAATTATTTCATTGTAAGTAGTTAATATCACATGAGGAGTATCAGAAGCAGCATTGTAGGGGTTGTGTAGGGTTGGGGGCTAATATAGGGTTCAGAAGATTACCTTCAGTTTTTCTTCCAGACAAAGTGCTGGTGTATCCAGAAAGGCTAAATATCTGTCGTAACAAGCTACAAGTCAGACCAAAGTGCACAAGAATCCACTAAACACAAAGCATGCAAAAATTTTGAGTACACACACATAGATAAGTACTTACTCGCATCGGCTTGGTTCATCTATTTCAGTTAGCTCATTTTTCAAACCACACCTTAATTTGACCTGTACAAATTAAAAACAATTTAGACGGCAAAGGGGAATATAAGAAGAGCGATGTCGATACAAAGACAATCAAATTAGTCAGGTATCCTCACCTTTACACTTCTATCTGGCCCATTCCAGCAATGGTCACCACCTGTAAATTGCATGGTTCTGTAGGAATCCTCAAATTTATCCCAGTTCCTTTGGTGACACATGGAAGAAAGGGAAAAAAAAGGTATAATGAGTTCCGAACTTATCGCATTTAGGCAGAAAAATAATAATCTCAAGAGGAATCCAGACCATAATTTTACATGTCTAGCCTAGAACTATGTAAAGCTGCCTTCTTTTTATGACCAAAAAATCCCCAAGGGCAAGTGGCGTCGATGGTTATTAGTCCCCCACCCTTTATCCTCCTAAACACTAGGCTATTGTCTGTAGTAGGAATTGAACCCGTTCACATGCACCTAATCTACACATCAACATGTATGTGTTGCGGTCTTACCACTAGACCAAAACCCCCTACCCTTTTACAGGATTCGAACCCGTCACATGCACCTAACCCAAAACATCATGGATTGTGCTCTTACCACTACACCAATATCATAGAAATTGTGTTTCACTAGACCAGCTTTATGTATAAGCTGTCTCTTATACTACCTAATGAAAGTGTTGAAACTCTATGATAGGTCTGCCATGAATATCTAATACTTGAAGAGAGGAAAACAAAGTGCAGAAACTCTGGATAGTGAAAGTATATTTTACAGTACTAGTCATGCTTGCCTACTACTTCAAAGACAATCAACTACAATTTACTGCGCAGTACTCGGATAATGCATATGCTTAAGATGTTAAAAGGACCAACCCCAATCGAGTTGTACTGTAGCCCTCTACTTGGGTAGCTTGTTTAAAAGGGCAAATCTTGTATGTGTACCTGAAGTAAAACCATTTGTTAGAGTCTGCAACTTAGTAAATACATTCCTAAAAGGTAAAACGTTAATTAAAAGATAGGTTAACAAAATAATAGAAGCTTTATCACTTGTTCTCCTTGATCTCGAAGCATTGACCATGGAATGAATAGTATTCCTTCTCCGGTCCTGCAAAAGAACTAGCGGTTCAGCAATCAGCACTGCAAAGATCATTCGCCTTCTTAGAGAAGGTAAGTTGTAGATAGAAGAATGCTAATAAACACAAACACATGAATTTATGTACCAAAATCATGTTTCAACTTTTGCTTCAAGCTAGATAGCCTTGACTCGATTTTTGTCAACTTAGCACTTGCCTCATCGTACTCTTTGCGTATGCTGTCAGCATCTATGGGAGCAAAAATGAAACATCATCTATTGTTTTCCTTCTCAATAGACTTTTTTTCTTCACATTAGAAACAAAGAGCAGAAAATTGGATGAAATCTCAGTTACTACCAGAAACGTTCACTGGAGTTTGGAACAAATTGACAGCCCGAAAAATTCTCTTTACAGTTCGTTGTATCTTCTCAGTCCACGAAGGATTAGCTGTGGTTGCACTATCTGGATAATTAAAATATAACAAATTAAATAGAGCAATCTGTAGGCCCAACTGCTATAGAATTACTTTCCAGCATACCTGCAAAATCAGAATCATCATCAGAATCGGACTTATGTGAAGAACTTGAATCATGGTCCTCTCCACCAAAATCTTCAACTTGGTCCTCACTGTCATCATCGCTATACTTGTGTTCATCATCATCATCATCATACTTGT
Organism: Withania somnifera; assembly: GCA_039654485.1. Lineage (NCBI taxonomy): Eukaryota > Viridiplantae > Streptophyta > Magnoliopsida > Solanales > Solanaceae > Withania > Withania somnifera. Next base: position 18,117,225 of record JBDJHY010000014.1, on the reverse strand, counting down.
GGTCATCAACATCAGAATCATATTCATTATACTCCTCTTCATGGGTATCAGATAGCACCTCAGCATGGTTATCATGGTCGCTATCTGTACCAGCACCAACTGACTCAGTTTCCTGTTCACTCTTTTTCCCCAACCAACGAGAACCAATAACACGACCTAACTCTTCCTTTGATAGTGAATCTGTATTTTCAGTAGCATCTTTCTCCTATAAACATAAAAATGGGTCACAAGATTAAGGTTGTTAACATCATGGAATAAAATCTGCAACGATGATTCTCATGCCACCTTAGTAGATAAAGCAGCTATACATGAGCACTGAGATTAGGTCCTTCCTAGTGCACTATGATTCAGTACATGCAATTACTCCAAAGCTACAGGAAAATCAAATTATACAACACTAATCCTGCACCACTCAATTCCATATCTACTACTTAGTAAATCCCTTAACAATTTTCAGTGATGTGTGTCCAATAGTGACAAGTTCCATATGTTTTTTGCCCTTTGCATATGAAGTACCAACATATAACCACAACCAAGTATGAGCAGGAAAAAAGATCTTGTATAACCACTACAACCCCCCCCCCCACTTCTCATCCCCCTACCCCTGCAGGTTTCCAATTTTGGGAGGCTAGAACTCTACCTTACCTGGGATTTCGGTCTCAAGATCTTTCCTTTTATACGTATAAAAATTATAGAAGTACATTAGGAATTTTACTTCAGGTCCAGCTTCCTAAGGCCACCGTTTTTAACCTCCTCATGCTACTCTGACTGGGCTTAGTATCTTTCCACTTGTACTGAAGATCCTATGCTCATGAAGAATTGAAATGTGTTACTTGATCAAGCCATTATATATATACTACACAATGACAGGTCTATCTCATCCCAAGCAAATTGTACCCTATCTCAGAGTAATGTGTGTTTGGATAAGTACTTATTAAATGTTCACAAACTGATAAAAGTTCGTTTACGGTAGTAATTCTTGCTATAGGTAATGGTAAAAGTACTATTTTGCAACTAACTGCAGTGTCTTCCCTGAAATAAGAATTTGAAAGATTGGCATAATAAAACTATTATTCCAACTTGATAGACACCAGCCGAACTTCAGAATGGGACCACTTTGTGTATCTCCGGGAAATGGTTTTTTCTGATACCTATTTATTTAATGTGAAGGTACAAATGAAATAAGCATACCTAGAAAAGAGAATATACCTCATTTCCAACATTTCCTCCTCCTTTTCTATGCATGAAACTCCTAACCTAGAGAACTAATATTTTTTGCATGTAAGCAAGTTATTTAGGAACCAACACTAAGAGAATGGCCTCCATGCTGTGGCACCACGATTACACTCAAATACCACCTTTTCCTAGTACTTCACCACATATGAACATATTAAATTACACTGCTCTATTATAGCTCATTACTTTATTGAAAAACATAAAAAGAATTGCTTCTGGAGAAACTTATCAGAACCAAGAATTTCATATTAGACTGAAAGAAATTCGGTAAAGCCAATTGAAATAGTAAGCATGTAGCTCAAAACATAGCCAGAAAGAGTGAACATAGAGATAGAACAAAAGTGGTAGTGTTAAATCAAATATTCTACCTCATTACTGCTGCTAACATCAGCTTTATTATTGTTGGTGAACGACTCCTCTTTTATTTCGGTATGCTATACAAAATGAGATTCTGGTTAATCGTGATAAACCAAATCCTTTTTACAGTATATGGGAAGGAACTTGGGTTCTCAAAGACAGCAAACCTGGGAAGAATCCTCTGGCACCTGCTCTACCTTATCAACAGGAAACTCATCGTTCACGGAATGGTCACCATGCTGTTCTTCATCAGCAGCTTTGTCATGGCCTTCTTCCACATCCTGACATAAATATATAGCATAAGTACAAGACCAGGCAACAAAAAACGCATACAGGAGATTTTTTCTTTTTGACCCCCACCCAAAAAAAAAACATACAAGCGACTCTACAGCTCTAATTTGGAGATAATATATATTATTGGATTATGAACACTTAAAGCCAGTTCCATATTTACTAATAGGCCATATTTCCTATTATGCTCAAGGGTATTATTATCTCCAGAATTTGTGCACAGTTCTAGATTTCTTGGAAAGTGAAAAGTTTTATTTATAAACAAAAACAGTACTACTCCCTGCAGCCAAATCTGCACCATCTCATATTGTGATGATGATTTTTATCATACAGAAAAATACTAGAGATAATGGGACAAAACACTTCTCAGATCAAATTAGTTATGCTGCATATCCTTGTGAAATAGAACTGTAAAAAGTATATACCACTAAAAATAGAGAAACATTAAGATCTTTGAAACCATAAATAATCATTTCTCAAAGTAGTTCTACACTATGGACCCACGACTAAGTCAGTCCTTAACATTTGAGGGAACAGTGCTTTCCATGTAAAATAGGCCGAAAAGGGCTAAGCAACCTATGAAAAAAGAGGTGAGAGAACAATGTTTTACAAGCATGATATGAAAACATCAAATATGAAGATCTGACGAAGCCGCAAATGTAAATTGATAAAAGAAGCCTTCATTTGAAATCTGAGTACAATACCTTTACTTATTATTGATATAGGAGCAAACGCTGCAGTGTGAGGGTACATAATCATTCATAAGAAAGAATTGGCATCTCTAAGCGAACATCTCCATTAAACATATAGAATTGATTTTCACTTTCAAGGACACAAGGCATGAATGGATAATGTAACAAGGAAATAATTTAATTCTCTTAATCATACTTGCTTCAGACCATTTTTTTTCTTCAGATCACTTAGAATCTCCACAAAACATCCACAAGTGCTTTTCACTTATAAGGACACAAGGAATGAATGAATGACTAACGGAGTAACTTAATTTCCCTTAAGTCATACGTAATTCAGATAATTTCTCTCATAAAGACTCCAGAAGTTGGTGGAATTATCACAAAAGTCTACCAATAAGCAAAATATTTGCAATATCTAGTTTTGTTATGGTTGAAACATGACTTTCTTCACATCTTCCCTTCCTTATTAGGCATCTAATGCTCACAATTAAAGATCTAATAGTGCAAGCTGAAACCATGAAATATAACAGTAATAATTGAATTTAATTTTTTCCTGGTAATTCTGTCAATGGGGCATTTTGTCTATATCAATTTTCCTAATTCTTCTTTTAAGAATGGGAAATATGTAACCCTCCTCCTAATAATAAACATTTCTGTGGAAGAATCAAGTAACAATACCAAGGTTTATACCCACGAAAAAGCATTACTTTCTAAAATCATAAAGAGGTCTTGACAGATTGGACATCAAAAAGTCCACAAGTAACTCTCGATTTAGACTGAGACATAGATGTGGAAATCAAATGACTAAAACATGCGACGGAAAAAGATAAGTCAGCGGACTAGAACTCTTTTCCCAAGTTCCACTATCTACTTCCATTATATGGTCTAATATCCTTTCATACTTTTGTATGTGTGTAACATCATATAATAAAAAAATGTATCAGCTATAAAGTAAAACAATTAACCTTTACGGAGGGAGAGTCTTCCAGGAGGCCAATCTTATCGTGGATGTCACTCTTCACGGCTTCTTCTTGAACTTCAGTTTTCTCCTCAGCTTTGCTTGCCTCTACCTTAGCATTATCAGCTTTCTTTCGATCATTCTCTTCCTTTTCTCTCTTTAACCGTTCTTCCTCCTCAGCCTTCTCTATTTGTTCTTTTTTATCTATATCAAGAAAAGTGAAAACGTATAAGAAATGATTAGAATCAAATTGTTGAAACCTTGCAAGGAGAGAAACAGATACTAGTGAGTGGAAACTCAAAAACTATACAAACATTGGGCTTTTCTCACATCACTTGTAAAAAATGAACAACACAAGAAACATAACAGGGATAACAAAAACTAGTTTTAAAGGATTCTCTACTTAGACCACACGCATAACAGGAGTTTTAGTGCACCGAGCTGCACCCACTCCCACCCCTCTTTTTTTTGAAGGTTGCTCTACTTGGTATAGGTGAAAATACCCTATTGAACATTATAACAGACTTCTAGTTTCTACAAGATCTCAGATCAGGTAACTTTTAGGTATCTATCAGGCTTTGCACGAGTTTCAAGAGAAAGAGAGATCGAGTCACTAAACAGAGAATCAGATCTTAGAGCGAAAGAGATTTCAGAATATTGCCTATAAACTAACATGTTTAACAAACAGTTTATCTTTTTAAAAATTGCTGTCAATGGTCACAAAATCAATCACACAAAAATCTGTGTTTTATGTGGTAGTAGCCTCGTGGAGAGGAACTATATAGATACCAGCGTAAGTTCTGGGAAAAAAAGGGAGACCACGTCTAGGTTTATGCATTTCTGCCACACTTAGTATCTCTTTTTTTTTCTTTGGATAAGTTACATTTAGTATCTTCCCAGAAAACAGAACAAGTTGTTAATTATACAGGGAGCAGAGATAAGAGAGCGTGAGTTGTATAGGATCTCATATTCAGGAAACTGAGAGATGGTATATCTTCAGAACGTTCCTGAGCTCTTACGGAGGGAAAAGATCTCAATGACGCGCAGAGACTATTGAAAGAGGCTGTTTCTCTACAGTAAGATCGTCCTATTAGAGTCTTGAGTGTGAGAAGGGGAAACTATGACGTTCCTTCTACTTTTTGTGGATACATGAAGCACCAAAGAAGGTCTTTGCTAGGCTGGCGGTACAAGAACAAAAACCCAATTCTTTTAGCATGGACTCCAAAAAACTTGTTAAATGCAAACAAGAATTGATTCTCCGAGTTAGGAGTGTCAAACATAAAAAAGAGGAAAATGTAGAGGTTCAATATCTTCTCTACATATGCTTGTTTCCTTTGTACAATAACATAGAAATATTGATATCAGAAGCAACCATTTTGCAAGAGATACGCAAAGCGGCCATTCTGGAGTACTAGTTTTGTTGATCGAGATGTGATGATAATCCTTTCATGTAGAATTTTACTTGAGAGGAAGAGAACTTACCCTTAAGCTGTTCAACCCTCTGTTTGAGTATCTTCTCCTCATTTTTCAGCTTAGAGATTTCAGCTTCCTCTTTTGCTATTGCAAGTTTAGCTTCTTCAATCTCCTTCTTCCTTACAGTTATACCTTCCTGAAATGTTGCAATCTTTTTCTTCAACTTATCTCTAGCTACTTTGCCGACCTCCCAACATGTATTTGAGCACTTAACTTTACCACCATGCTCATCACTCCCGTCGCAACAATCTGCTCATTTGTGTCATTAAGATAGTTAATAGAAGAGAAAACTAAATCAACAAAATTAAGAAACATGAAATATACATCAATATGATTTTGTCGACAGGAAAATACTGTCAACGATAATTCTAAGGCAATGAGAATCATTCTACAATGGCTATTTATCTAAGAAGTAACATCCTATACTGACAATGAATTCTTCATTTTTTTGTTGTGATGGGTACTGACAATGAATTCTTCAAGAACCTAAACTTTATGATATGATATGTCTTGAGCAAAAGTTTTTTTGTTCTTTTCTTTTTCTTATAACCAGTTTTTTTTTTTAAAGCACTGTTTGTATTAATCGTCACTCAAAGACCTTATTTAATGTTTGAATGCACTATTGCAGATCACACAAAGCACTGTGATGTAGAAAAAGATGCTAATCAGACGCTATACAGAAAGGCAAGAACGCAATGATTCATACCACAAATGCCATCATTAACCCTAGATGAGTATATGAAGAGAGGAACATGTCCTGCGTTTTTGCAATAAAACTTCCCGTTGGGGCATGCCGAAGTTCCTGCAAACAAATCACCAAGGACAAACAACTTTCAGACACATGCACACATTATAATTATAGCCAGAAAAGAAAGGCAAAAATGTTCAATCCAAAGTGAAACTCCAACATACTTTAGCCTCCGTTGCACCGCAAATAAATCCTTAATTTTCTAAAAAGACTAGTTATTCGTATTTTAAAGAAACGAGTCCAATAGGGCGTAGTTTATCTAGGATTCATATAGTCAAAACCAACTATGGTGTTTGTACCTAAAACAAATCAATGAAAATGTCCTTTTTTAGATAAGGTGGTTCATACAATTCAGTTTGATTTTAGAGCATGCAGAGATCCTACTTCCTAGTGGTTCAAATCTCAGCACCACCACAAACAAAATATGTTCATATGCTTGGACTAACAAAAAACCAGGCTCCCGCGTAAAGGGGTGGAGGTAGAAGTAGAAGCCCAGCTACAAGTTAAACCGAATCCAGTAACTTTTGCTAAATATGAACACATACAAATACAAAACCAGTTATTATCCCTTGAAGTCATTGTTCTAAAATCCACAACCTATAAGATTGAAATCTTGGCTCACCTCTGTCCATATGACGAGCACTTTACAAAGTTAAACTAGATACATTGAAATGCCTCTCTAGTGGTTACACAATTCAACAACATACCGAGAATAGTCCCACAGGTGTAGTCTGGAAGGGTAGACTGTATGCAGACCTTGACCTTATCCCTACTTGTCAACGTTGTTTCCAATAGACCCTCGATTTAAAGAAGCAAACACACAATGATTATGAAGACAAGCAGCAACAATAGCAGGAAAGTTAGAAATTAGAGGCATACGAGACAACTAGTAATAGAAAACTAAGAGTGAGAAATACGCAAATAGTTTTTTTTTTTATAATCATGGTGTCCAGGTCAATTTGAATGCACCTAGGCTAATTCCATGGGACACCTTTCACTTTCCACCTCCCACTAGCAACAGCTACTAGGTAACTCTGTCCATAAAAAGCTACTAGGTAACTCTGTCCATGAAAGCTACGAATATATGGTAAAAAATCACCTAGCATTTTTGTTTTTACTGAAACTTGAACCTAAGACCTCATACGGAATAGCAAAATAATACTAATACTACTAGCTAGAGAACAAGACGTGAAACTATTCATTCCAAACTACTAGCCACCTTTTACCTAGATGCTCGACCTCCATAGTTCAACATTTGAAATTTACACATAGTTCATTGATTGAAATACACAATAACTGCATATTTTTGGCATAAACAAAGGACAAGTGAGAAAGGGGGTAAACCTGGCTCATCAGACCCATCTGGGCAGTCACAAAAATCATCATTGAGCTGATCTTTGGTGAATTTCTTTGACCCATCTTTACATTTTATAGCACCAGATGATAAACCCTTGTAATAATTCCTATCTGCAATCAATTAAAAACTTGATTGAGTACTTTTCAGTGAATGTTAAACAAAATCACAAATGATTTCTCTTCACTTCCATCAAAAACAGCAAAATTAACAATTCTTTCTACAAAAATAATTAAATAAAAACACGAAATGAGTCTTCAGTTATCAGCAATTCCATCAAAAACAGAAAAAATTAACCAGTATCTCTAAAAAAAATAAAGTAAAACCACGAAATGGATCATATGCAATTCCATCAAAGAAGCATTTGATTTTTTTTGGAAACTGAAATCTCTATCACAGCCCCTGCCCTTCAGGTGAACACTCTATGGTAAGCACTTTATGGTAACCTGCTCACTGTACTATAGCTCACAAGCCACACAAAAAATATAAACCACACTAAGTAAACTCCATGCAACGAGCTTGTGGCTAAACAACAGACAGAGGCTGGATTTGATCCCAGGTCTCATGCAAGCTCTGCCACAACCCCTGCCTTTCGGGTGAGCACTCTGTTGTAAGTACTTTTTGGTAACTTGTTCGCAGTGCAATAGCTCAGAAACACACACAAGAAACACAAACCCCACTAGCTAAGCCCCACGCAACGAGCTCATGGCTAAGCAGCAGCCAGAGGTTGGATACAATCCCAGGTCTCCCATGTTAAAGACCCACCTTACAACCACTCAACCATATCCTTCTTGCAGGCCAGCATATTAGTCATTATTTTCATAAAAAAAAAAATTACAAATAACAAGTCCAGTATACTCCCACAAACTGGGGTCTGGGGAGGATAGAGTGTAACAGTCCATATTACTACCTCAGGATGAGGTAGAGAGGTTGTTTTCGATAGACCCTCGGCTCATGACAAAACCACAATTTAATAAAATAATAAACAATACATAGTAACAAAATTACAGCTACTAGAAAAAGCAACCATAGAAAAATACAACAATCAATCTATCTTAAATAACAAACATCAATATAAATCCAAGGATAAGACACTATAAGCATCGCATGGCAACTACTACTAACACATCAAACAAAACAAAACACACCTCCCTACTTACAAGAACTCACTCCTTACTACTACCCTTCCATCCTAATTGGAGTCCACCATATCTTCTTATCTACGGTCATATCCTCGGTAAGCTATAACCGTTCCATGCCATGTCTAATCATCTCCCTCAAATACTTCTTCGGTTTACATCTACTTCGCTTGCAACCAGTACCAATCTCTCACACCTGCGCTTCTGAGCCCCTCCTCATCACATGCCCGAACCATCTTATTTCGCTTTCTGCATTTTGTCTTCGACCGAACGCACCCCTACCTTATCACGAATGACAGCATTCCTAATCTCATAACTCCCCGTAACTCCACACATCCATCGCAGCATCCTCATCCCTGCCACCTTCATTCTTTGGATATGAGAGTTCTTAACCAGCCAACACTTTGTCCCGTACAACATTCCAGGTCTAACCGTCACCTTACAGAACTTACCCTTAAGTTTATGAGGCACCCTCTTATCACACAAGACTCCTGAAGCGAGCCTCTACTTCATCCACCCTGCACTAATACGGTAAGTGACATCCTCATCAATCTCTCCATTTTCCTAGATCATATATCCAAGGTAAATGAAACTATCCTTCCTTTGGACAACCTAGCTATCAAGCTTAACTACTACGTCAGCCTCAGGCATCACCTTAATAAACTTACAATCCAAATACTCCATTTTTGTCCTACTCAACCGAAACCCTTTAGATTTTACGGTCTATCTCCAAGCCTTCAACCTAGCATTGACTCATCCACGAGTCTCATCGATAAGAACGACGTCATCTGCAAATAACATACCACCTCGTCCTGAATTTGCCATGTCAATACATCCATTACCAAGGCAAATAAAAAAATAAAAAAAGGTTAAGAGTCGAACTCTGATGCAACCCCATTAAAATACGAGAGTGCTCTAAATCCCCTCACACCGTTCTCACAAAATGGGTCGTCTTCAATTCTATCAAAAGAGCAAAATTAACCATTATTTCTACTAATAAAAACATAATAATTCCATCAAAACAGAAAAAACTTAACAATAACTTCTACAGAAAACTCTAAAATAACGAAATGAGTCATCTGCAATTCCATCAAAAACAGCAATATCAACAATTAATTATACCAAAAGAATTCAAAATCGCTAAATGGGTCATTAACAATTCCATTAAATATCAGTATTCATCATTATTCTTGATAAATAAAATCGAAATAACAAAATGGGTTAAAACAAAAAAACAATTGAATACAACGAACCTTGAGGAGCAATTCCGAGATTGGATATAGAAGCAACAGTTACAGATCTATCAATTGAACATATATACAAGATAATACATAGCAGAACGATAAATATAAATCGCATTTCCATTTTTAATTTTTTTACACCAAAAATATTCAAATTTGAAAATTAAATCAGCATTGGTTAGTTTCAATTTCACTGAAAATTTTGCATGTATCGAAGGGGATTTGCAGCGAGTGAAGGCCAATCAAGTGTTTTTTCTACAGTTGGTAATGGAGCTCAGCGGCCATTGGTGGAGTACTTTAAACGATGTCGTTTTAACACTCATTTGGATTTTATTTTAGAATATTTATTTTTTGATAAACGGCCAAAAATATACTAATACAACTACAAAGAGTCAGTTATGCATCGTATTATTAGTTTTTCAAATTACGTTTTATATTACTTTTTTAATGTACGATATAAACAGGGAATTAAGATACATACGAAGGGCCGCGATACATAACTCATGAAACTCTCTAAATATATACGAAAGGTCGCGATACATAATGGGGCGTAATAGATAACATTTGAACCCTCTAGATACATATAGAGTGTCGTAATACATAATTATGAAACCCTCCAAATACATACGGAGGATCGTGGTACACAACTAAAAAAACACTCCAAATACATGTGGTTGGTCATAATACATAATCTGGACAAAATATATAACTTAAATAACCCTTCAGATACATACGAATATATGTTAAGTCATTCAGATATATGGTTAGACACATAA
>JBDJHY010000014.1:18080949-18099267 GCA_039654485.1 Withania somnifera | reverse complement strand
TATATTTGTGCATGGTGCCATGTCATAAAAAGGAGCATAAAATACAACAACAAAAAATGACTTTAGGCAGATAATAGGGACCTCAGTCAAGTTAAAATGTGGCCTAACAATTTTGGTTATGTTTGGGAGATAACTATGCCTCTTATCCTTTTCTTTTTTCTTATTTTTAAATGTTCTACCTTCCCATAACCGATATCTGATTTGGGTTATGACTAATACGGATCCATATTGGAATATCCGAGGGATAAAGTATTTTTTATCAACGTCGATTCTATATTCAGTTCTCAAACAGAGACATTTGTCATCTGGTTAAGAATGAATAAGTACTTACGATTTATGTTGCTCGAACTCTTTAAAAAAATATCACGTGCGTGTCGGATACTTCAAAACTAGTGTATTTTTGAAGAATCCAATGCAATTACGCTTACAACTCCATCACAATTTTTAATTTCTCTTATATATTTTTTGGATATATGTGCAGGTTGTGAAGAAGAAAATAATTTTTGTATTAAGGTTAATGATTTGCAAGATTGGATGGATGAGAATTATCTATATTACAAGTGTTGCTACAAATTCAAAAATGTAAATTTTTTAAAACGTAATTTGTATGAATCTTTCTTCATATTCATTTATTAATTATTTTCAGATTTTCAAGTACAATAATTATCTAATTTTAATTTCTTATGTTAAATTATTTTGATTAATTAGTTAATTAATTAAATTTTTTTTTGTACAGCTTGTTTCTGTGGAGGTGATTAGAGATGAAGAAACTGGAAAATCAATGGGATATGGTTTTCTTAATTTCAAAAATCACTCAGCAGCAATGGAATTTTCAGAGAGAAATAAAGGAAAGCAAATGCCAAATTCCAACCAAATTTACTCACTGGAAAAAAATTGAGGATTTTGATACTTTATGATCATTTTTAAAGAATTATTATGCTTTTATATATTAATCATTTATTAGCTTAATGTAATAGTTAAACTATGGTATTTTGATGGCTTTTAATTTCTTGAGTTGTTTAATATGATGGTCTTTGTTATTGATTGATTTTCAATAAGTTATATATAATCATGGTACAAAAATAGAAATTAGTGACGGCTAAATTTTGTAGCTAAATAAAAAAAATTCAGTGATAATTCTATATTTCTATATGGCTACAGACCCTTTTTTTTTTTAACAATATTCTATTTTTTGAAAGGAGAATGACGAAAGGTAGACTTCGATCTAAATAAGTACATCAGCCTTTTAGCTTTAATTCATAATCAAGATGAACAAAATCAATCTATTTAGCAACTAAAATTGTAGCTAATTTCATTTTTTTTTTTGTAATTAAGAATTTCGAATCATGCACCATCACATATATAGGTAGCTATCTACATATTAATAATGTTAAGTAAAAAAAAAAAAACAATTCAATAGAAGGGAAATGAAAATCGAAATACTAATTTGCATGAGAAAACTTTTACAATGTCTTTATTTATTTTTTTCACATTAACAAAAAGCATTGCATAAATACAAGAAAATTAAAAAGGCAAACACTTCCCCTCTTAATTTGCATTGCGGCAAATTCTAGCAGTTGGATTTGAGACACAAACTTGATAGTACTTCTTCTTGGCTTCCGGTGAGCCGCGTTTCGGCTCATCATCTGCCATGGCGGCTCCTATAGCAGAATATGCAGCAGCGGCAGCCATGAAAAAGAACAACTCCCTACGACCACTATGGTTGTTGTTGTTGATTTCCTTCTTGTTGATCGTAACGACATTTTCATTCTCAGACACGTTAGAGTTTGCCTTCACCAAAACAACCCTAGGGCGGTTCGTGATTGGAGCCTTAGTCAGGGCCGCGACCGAACCTCCAGCCAAGGAGGTTGTCATTGTCATGGAAGCCATTTGGATCAACTCAAAATAGTAGTACTAGTTGATTTCTTGTGCAAAGAGGAATGGTTTGGTGTGTGTTACAAATATTGTGCATGTAAGGAACAAAAAGGATATAGTGAATAGGAATGTGTCTTATCCATTTTCCTATCTAAACAATGGGCTAATAGCCAATGAGCTTTTGCCATGCGGAAATCTCAATCTTGAAAAGAATTTGTGGTTCTTTGGGTGTCCCAAATTGTCTTTTCATGTTATTTTATCTTGTATTTTCTTGACCATTTTGTGGTTCCTTTCAAATAATTATCTCAACTATTATATCATAGCAACCAATGAATATTTTTACAACCATTTATCCATTAATTAGCCCATTGAAGAGTAAAAATTGTCATCAAAACTATCTCATTGTTTAATTCTTCGAAGGGCGGAGCTAAAAGCCGATATAAAAGTTATAACTTTAGTTCAAACTCTGTATTTGTATTAAGAAACTCACTGAATATGTATAGAAACCACACCTGAAAGCAATAACGCGCGAATAAGAATCTCAAATGGGAGTAAACCATTTGCCATTAACAAGGTTTTTCCAAGACACAGCAAACTAATAATGTTTGAATGAACAAAAAATACACGAGAGAAAAGAAGGGAAAGATAAGAAGAAGAAAAACTGTCTGAATTCTATTTCGAACTTGATCATCCTATCCAACGCGTCTCTTTCCCTCCTCATACTCTAACGGCTGCATTTTGAGTCAAGGTTTTACGTTCTCCCTAATGAACTGTTCCAACTGAGAGATTTCACCGGTCAAACCAGAAGCTTCAGCGACAGTTACTTTGTTACAGCAATGAGAAAATAGAAATGGTTCTCCAGGTACTCTGAGTGTAAACTCATTAGAAATGTCTGCCTCAGATACTGCAGTTCTTGATCTACGAAGCTTGTCTCTGAATATCAGTTGTAAAACAAACACGGAACACGTTCAGTAAACAGAAAATTTGCAGTTTAACAGAAAGTTAAAGCAGTTATAGATAAGTCCATTGACACAATGTACTCAAGTTTGCTGCTTAAAAAAGGAAACAACAATGATAGTATAACGCGTTCTGGATTAGATGCGGAGTTAGATTTTGAAGCTTATGGGTTCAGTGTTTTACTCCTTCTAAGTTACTGAATTCTAAATTAGTAATTTAAATATGTTCAATGGATTTCTCAAGACAAATACAGGGTCTGGACTATTGGGTTCAGCCGAACCCGTAACTTGTAGTCTAGCTTCTCCCTTGTTTTTGGATGAGATGTACCCTATATTTACACCAAAATTTAGTCAACTAATATAAATTTTTATGTTTTGAAAAAGCCAACTGATACTTTTCGTTGTGTTGAGGGTCTATCAAAAACAACTACTCTACCTCAGTTAGGGGTAAGGTCAACCTACATTTTACACTCCCTAACTAGACCTCACTTGGGGGATTACCTCCCAAGGTAGGGATAAGACCCTTCCTAGACCCCACTTGTGGATAAAGAGTATGTTACACTGTTGCAGCAAACCTTGAGAATATGGACTTGAGAAGCTTGTTGATAAAAAATAAATAGAAGGTAGACACACATAAAAGACAAGGGAGTCAGCATATTGCATGTGAAGTTTCCCGTTGAAGGTGGCTCCGCCACCGACTCTATACCTACTATTACTAAACTGGGAGTGGGAGTAATCTTACATTTCCTTCTCCAGCTGTCTCCTTATGAACTCCTTCGTATGTGCAGTTACTTTATCAACCTTGTTGCACAGGAGAAGTACTGGACTCTTTTTCTTGATCACGGTTGCTTTTGTCAGTATGTCATACAGGTACCTTTTGTGAGAAGGTGTTAAAATGTTAGCATCAGTTATCAAGCATGGAATCTATATGGAGATGATAGTAAAAAGTAAAAAACGGCTAGGTGCACTAAGCTCCGGCTATGCGCGGAGTCCGGGAAAGGGCCGACCACAAGGATCTATTGTACGCAGCCTTACTTTACATTTCTGCCAGAAGCTGTTTCCAAGGCTCGAAACCGTGACCTCCTGATCACATGGCAACAACTTTACCAGTTACTCCAAGGCTCCCCTTCCGATGAAGTAAAAATGTTTGGGAAAAATAATACTACAATATTGATACTAAACCGGAATTAAAATATTAAGAAAATAGTCATTATTACCATGTCGTGGCAAGCCATTGCCTTGAAAGAAATTTCGGCGCAACTCCGGTGTAAATCGTTGTAACCGGTCACTCCCCAAGGTTCCACAGTTACTTCCAAACACGTGCACTAGTGTCTGAAAGTTTGGAGGTTGTTCAATATATTTGCCCAAAAAACTAACTTAAGAAGAAGAGAGGAGGAAAATATTTATTTTTCTTTTTTCTCTCTTTGTCGTTCTTTCCTTTTCTTTTCTTGGTGTGCTTTTTTGTTCACCAAAGATGTTACATATCTAGGATAGTGAAAGAGAGTAGTTCTAGCTTAAGGGAGGAGTTGATGGAGAAACGGATGGTAATATTCATGGCATTAAAAGGCCATTACTTCACATGTAACGTAATTCATATTTTGTGGATATGTTCATCTCTTTGTAACGTATTTGAATGAGCTTCTTTTGGAAGACATGTTCATCTTTCTATAACGTACTTGAGTAAATTCTTTGCATTACACAAATTACTATATAGAATTAATTGTTACAAAAAGTAACGTACTCTGCAGCAGGACGACAATTTGGTAAAGTTGCCGCTGAATCCACCACGAAGACAATGCCAGCTGCTTGAGGCAAATACTCATCTAGTTTTGGATGTAGACGAGAATGCCCTGGAATGTCAACAATGTGAACAGGTCTCTTTTTCACCCTCTGCAGCCAAATAGAAACAAGTTCAATGAGATCAATTTCGAAGTCCATTTGCAGAAAAACAATGAATGACACTTCAGCAAATCAATTAAGAGAATGATAAACTAGTTACATGGCACAGCAAAACGGAAAGAAGAAAGAGGTGGTTGTTAGTACCTTGTCTGTCTGAGAGTATAGTATAAAACTGCCTTCATTTGGTTGCATTGATGTCACAGTACCCTGATGGGCAGAGCCATCTCTAAGCTATAACATTCAGCAAAAGAGTTTGAGTCACATAACCTCTTTAAAAAAGTCAAGAGGTGCTCAATCATTTATATAATGGCAATTACCTGGTAGAAAAGGAAACTTTTGCCACTCCCACTAAGCCCAGTGAGTAAAATCGTATTACATGTTGTATGTTTAAAAATGCGAACTGCAGAAAATTGACTAAGCATTTACATATTTCAGTTTTTAGTGAGAGAAAAATCCAGCAGCATTTCTACAAAGGGAGCATTGATTAACGATCACTAAAGCAAACAGAAGAGACACAAATGATTCGGTAATAGAAGTATAATTAAAATAAAGACAACTATATGTCCCCTACCACATGTAAATAGGAAAGACGAGAAAAAAGTCTTGAGAAAGAATAACAGAAGGACCAAGAGAGCCATGTGATTCAAGGACAATTATAATTCAATCACATGTGGTTCTTTTCTATCTATCGTTCTCCATGAATCATTCGTTGCAGAAGTGACTAGCATGCACAGAACTACTACGTCTTGATCCCATGCAAGCCGGGAATGCAGCACGACTACTTTCCCGGGGGTCACCAATCCTATGAAATTTCAATATTCACAGAACTAGGAATCTTCTGCAAATAATTGGCTCAAAAGCTATTCTGGACATCGAAAACAGAAGTTAGGCGGAGTCGACTTGCCTTTATTCTTTAGACCCTCTCATGGAATACTTATCCTTCCAGATACTACTCCAAAATATAAGGTATTTCCTTATCATAATATGCAAATTAAGTTGCATCGAAGCTATTTCTTAAACATTAGTTTTCAAGTAACTAAAAGAAGACACAGCTCATGACTTTGTTGCTTGAATTAGGTAAATGTCTGGATGAAGAAATCCAAGATTCGTGTTAAAACTTACAAGTCCTGTAACATCTTCAGGTAATTCAAGTACCAAACGAAATTTTAAGGTGCCACCGAAGTTTCATTTTGTTTATAATGGCTACTGTTTGCCCCCAACATGCCGGATTTTCAAACACAGAAATGAAGATTCGTTTTAAATAGATTATGCATCAACAACAACAACGTACCCATTGAAATCCCACGAGTGAGGGATGGAGAGGGTAAAGTGTACCCAAACCTTACTACTACCTCATGGAGGTAGAGACACCATTTCCAGAGGACCCTCGGTTCGAGTACAACAAATCGAAGTATGAAAATGGAAAACGTCAGTGGAGAAAACATGGCAACTAATAAGGATACAGTAACCAAAAAAAAAATAGTGTAATAACGAGACAAATAGACCACACATGCTACAATCTCAAACACAAAAAGATTTAAAGCCATTAGAAGAACCCATAAAGAGACTCTTAAAAGAGAAATGTGCTAAGGAATATGGTAAGCTTACTTAATAGAAACAAGACAATGGTAACTAAGATGACTCCAACTGCAGCATAAAGTTGACTAGGGGTATCTGATGAACATATTCTCCAACTTCATGTAACCACTGATGCATTTGAATCTTCAATAACTCAATTTTCTCCTTATCCATTTACTATGAATCCCCTTCACTAAGTTCGAATAATTCTCTAAGAAACAACATTTACAGAAACAATGTCATATAGAAAATCATTCAAGTGTTTGACAAAGAATATATCAACCAGAAATATCATTAGAAACCCATGTTAGAGAGTGAGATAGAAGGAAGTCCGGTGTACTAAGCTCTCGTTGTATGCAAAGTCTGGGGAAGGGCCACACCACAAACGTCTATTATAAGTAGTCTTACCTTGCATTTCTGCATGAGGCTGAAGCAGTATATGTGCAATTGACGCTCAATGCTTTCAACCCGACCTATATATAACTGAGCATTTCGCACCAAAGTGTGTGTCTAGTAGTCAATGAAGTGAGTTAAGTACCATGAGTCTCATGTTCAAATCCCAACAGAGACAAAAAAAACTAGGTGATTTCTTTCCTAGTGGACATAGTTACCTAGTAGGTGTTACTAGTGGGAAGTGGTAGGTGGTAGGTATCCTATGAAATTAATCAAGGTGTATCAAAGTTGGCCCAGACATCATGTCTATCAAAAAATTGGGCATTTCGCACACAATGGAGTGGCCTAGTAATCAATTAGGTGGGACTAAAAACCATGACATCTCACCTTCAAATCCTAGCAGAAACAAAAACACCAGGTGATTTCTTCCCTCTGTCCTACCCTTGGTAGAAAAAATTACCTAATACGTGTTACTAGTAGGAGGTGACCGATATTCCGTGGAATTTAGATGTACAAAAGTTGACCCAAACACCACGATTTTTAAAAAAATTGGGCATTTTGAATCGCCCTATACAAAATTGAGCATTTCACACCTAAGAGTGTTACCGTCAATGAAGTAGGTTAAAAACCATGACTTCAAATACTAGGTGATTTCTTCGCATCTAGCCTTAAATTTGGTGTACAAAGTTAGTTGCTCGTGGAATGTGGGATACATCACCTCGAATTAGTTAAGGTGTGAACAAGCTGACCTGAATATCAAAAAATTGAGCCTTTCATATAAAAATGTATATTAGTTGAGCAATTTAAATATATACTTCCTTTGTCCAATTTAGTGGCACATTTCAGATTTCTTGAGTCAAAACAGATTAATTTTGAGCTAAATTATGTCTACAATTAGCTAATATTAAGCAAATTACAGCAAAAAATCAATAATTGTACACAGAAAAATGCAAAAAAAGGATATTATTTTTTGCTAAAATCGAAAAAAAAAGATGAGAGCGAAACCTGTAATTTACGCAATTGACTGAAACAAATGCGGTAGAATTCAAAATTGGAGACAAATATGTAGAATTTTTTTGTCAAGATTTACAATTGAAATGAGGATTTGGGCCATAGTAGCCCCATTAGTCAAGATTTTGTGGAGTTTATACTCGTTCCACTGTCTCAAAACAAGTATCACTTTAACAAAAATTACATACATTAGAAAATTAATAAAGAGTTAAAAAAAACACATTTAAAGTATTAGAATTTTTTACCGTGTGAATTTTTCATCCGAAGTATTTTATTTACGGATCTCTAGTATTAGTTATTTCCCGAGTCCTAAAGCCTAAAGCCTGAACATTTTCTAGCTATGGCTGATCAAAGCACGTTCTTCGTGTGCTCATTCGGGTTATATATGTTGTTGGTTAATTTAAAGTTTATGAATTCAATTTATAAGACTTCTGGAGTAGAATACGTTATATTTTAAAGCTATTGGTTTTATATTCACTATTTATTATAATCATTGTTAATTTTTACACAAAAATACCAAATTCATAAAAACATGGATGGCTATTAATGAATTTTCTTTTTTAAAAGAATTTGGTCAAGCAGCCAATGGAGTTTTTGCTTCTTTTTTTCTTTTTTGGAGCCATGATTAGATTAATCATTCAATATATTGCTTAATATAACATGTCTAAACAATTATGATTCTATATATTATTGACTTCATAAAAATATATATGTATATGGATTATAATAATCGTTCATTCAGAGGGTGGAGCCACCGGGGTCTATCTGAATCATTATCAACGACAAATTGCATTATTTACGCATAGTAAAAATTATCTTTATAAATATATAATAGATGTCAAAATCCCTTTGATTAATTTGTGTGCTTATTTTTTTACATTTTGAACCCTCTCAATGAGATTTCTGGCTCCGCTACTATTCACTTTAACTTATATATGTTTTTTTACAATAATGTAGACGCTTACTATTATCTGTTAATCGTCTTGCATTCGTTGTTATCCTATTGTTTTTCTTATTGCTTATTGTTTTTTTCCTTCCCATTATGTCTTGCCAGTATATTATGCATTTTATTTTATTTTTAAATTTTATAGTTTAAATTTTATTTTATATTTTATATATTGTATTGTCTTGAGCCAAAGGTCTTTTGGGAATAGTCTGTCTACCTGACTTAGGTGATAGTATGAACTACGTACATTTTATCATTCCCAAACCCGATAATGTGCGAAAATATTATGGGTATATTATTGTTATTGTACAATAATGTAGACACACCATCATTGGTGTGATATGAAACTTTTAAATATATTATATATTTTTGTATACTTCAATTTCAATTGAAAATATGGTGGTAATTACATAAAAGATTTCTCTTTACTAAAAAATATATTACATGTTTATTTGAAAAGAAAAAAAACATGTAACAATGATACAAATTATTGTCAAAAAGAATCTCTCTCTCTATATATAACTAAAATAAAATTAATGTGACCATGATAGGTATTTGCCAAGCCTAATTAAACCTATATAGAGTTTACAAGTATAAATTATATCACTAAAAGGTGTCAATTGAACTAACCTCCGGGACCAATATGCAATAAGTTTGCATAAATTTTTTTGGTAAAGTCAGATGGAAGGAGTCAAAACGCCGTTGCCCGGGAATGAACCCGGGTCACCAGCGTGACAGGCGGGTATACTCACCACTATACTACAACGACTTGGTTGTTCATTAGATCTTGTTTCTCTTTCACTAACAAAAGTAAATATCATAGCCCTACACATGATAATAAATTTCACTTACACACTTAACTACTAGTATATGTTTCGATTTAAGACATGTAAAGTATTTTTATTAAATATTTTCGAGTAATATTTTGGAAAAGATTCAGGATCCTCTACTTCAAAGTAATTCCACAGGAGCGGTCTAGTTTTAAATTGAAGTAGCGCCTTTGGAATGTGAGTAGGGCTCCTAAGTGGCACAAATTTTACTACTATTTTAGAGTACCGAAGTTCAATGGCATTGATTACACCTACGATCAGAAGAAAGAAAATACCTAGCGCCCCGATCCTGAGTAAATCCATGTATAGCTTCTTCGATTACTCGATAAAGAGCAATATGACCAAGAGTGGTTCGAATGTATATACAATTTTAAAAAGGAGGTGGTGCTCTGGATCAACCAAAAAGCTTATTGATTGAAGAGAACTAAGACGATTAGTTTAGCTAGCGCCAGGAGAATCGGGTCATTTAAGAACTTCGTCGCCATTAGTAAATTAGACCATCGTCATTAGCTCTCTAAGGCTTCGATGTACTAGTACATGCACTGATCAGGAAAGTAATAAAGGGTCGTTAAACATAATTCTAAAAGGGCCTTATTCTGCACTTATTTTCAAGCGCTCATAACGTAGGTAAGTCAATTACTTAACATATGTCACTTTCTTTAGTTTTACGCATTAACATTAATCAATCGTGTGTGTGTATATATATATATATATATATATTATAATCGATGTTAATATGTATAACTAAATGAGATGTTATATTTTATGTGACTACCTAACTTGTGTTTGATATGAAAAAGTTAGATGTGAAACGCTTTGCTATGCTAAACTTCTAGTTGATGGTCTATCGAAACGACCTCTTACCTTTCACTAGTAGCGGAGTAAAAAAATTTTACTAAGGGAATTTCAAAATTTAGAAAGCAAACACACGAATCAACCGTGGGGGGTCGACATCTACACATATAAAGAAATTATTTTAACCATATATAAATGATATAATTTTTACCTCTTTTACCACAGCCACAATTTTCAAATTCGACTTATAAAATTAGAGTAAGTATATTATTGTTGAATGAACACTATGTAATAAGAACTTTATCATATATACTCATATTTAGGTATTATATCCAAACAAGTCATAATTCGAATCCTATATTTGAAGGGTTTTTTAGGAGGGTTTACATTCAAATGTTTACCCGCCGTTTATATTCAACAAAACATTTCTCTTCATTTCACAATGCACACCACCTGTTCGACAAAATTACTAAACCAACACTTGTTACCATTCACCATTCCATGCTCAATTACATACACCAAAACCGTAAAATCGAAGCTCTTAAGCTCTTTTACAATCAGCTCCAAGTGGGTATCTCACAAATCGATGAAGTTGTTATAGCATTGGCTCTCAAAGGTTGTCGTGAAGACGTAACTCTTGGAACTCAAATACATAGCTTAGCGATAACTAGCGGGTTCATTTCTTATGTAACAGTTCAAAATTCATTAATGAGCATGTATTGTAAAATCAGGAATTTTAAGAAGGCATTGTTTTTGTTTGATAGCTTGAAGTACCCTGATAGAGTTTCGTATAATACATTGCTTTCGGGTTTTGAAAATGGTAAATATGCGTTGAGTTTTGCTCAATGGATGCATTATATTGGATTTGGTTACGATGCTGTGAGTTATACTACTATACTTAGTCATTGTACGAATGAAGAGGAGTTTGATTTTGGTATTCAATTGCACTCTCTTGTAGTGAGGGTTGGGTTGGAGAATGATGTTTTTGTTGGAAATGCACTTGTGACTATGTATTCGAAGCGGGGTTGTATAGGAGAGTCTGAAAGAGTGTTTCTTGAAATGAGATGTAAAGATTTGGTTTCATGGAATGCTTTGTTATCAGGGTATGCACAAGAAGGGAGTTACTCGGGGGAAGCTACAGAGGGGTTTAGGGAAATGATGAGGGAAGGGGTGAAACCTGATCATGTGTCGTTTACTAGTGTTGTATCTGCTTGTGGAAAGGAGGAGTCTTTGGAACTTGCAAAGCAGATACATGGTTTGGTTATTAAAATGGCTTCTGGTATTCATGTTTCGGTGTGTAATGTTATGATACCGTTGTATTATAAGTGTGGTGCGACTGAGGATGCCACTAAGGTTTTCAAAAGTATGACTGAACGTAACGTTGTGTCTTGGACAACAATGATTTCCATAAATGATGAAAATGTTGTATCTATTTTTAATGGGATGAGGCGAGATGGGGTGTACCCTAATCACGTTTCTATAACTGTTGAGAATTTGTTGCGAGAGGGCCAAATGGTTCACGGAGTTTGTTTAAGAACAAACTTCTTCTCTGAACTGAATGTTGCTAATAGCTTCGTTACCATGTATGCTAAGTTTGGATTAATGGAAGATCCGTTAAAGGTTTTTAAAGAGCTTGACCAGAGAGATATCATATCATGGAACACATTGACTTCTGGATATGCTCAAAATGGGATGTCTCGAGAAGCTTTACAAACATTCTTGTCAGCATCAATGGAGTTGTCACCAAATGAATACACGTTTGGTAGTGTCTTGAGAGCAATTGCCTCATCTGAGTGCATTTCATTAAAGCATGGCCAGCAATGCCATGCTTGTTTGATAAAGCGGGGTTTCAACAGCAATCCAATTGTTTCAGCTGCTCTTCTTGACATGTATGCAAAATGTGGGAGTATCTCTGAATCTCTAAGGAGTTTTCACCGAGATAATAGACAGGAGCCAAATTTCAAGGGCTGCTATTATTTCTGCTCATTCAAGGCATGGTGATTATGAATCGGTAATGGCTTTGTTTGAGGAGATGAAGAAAAAAGGCGTGAGTCCTGACTCAATAACGTTTCTTTCAATACTAACAGCATGTGGTCGGAAAGGGATAATGGTTGATATGGGAATAGATATTTTCAATTCCATGGTTAGAGATTATTCCATCAAACCATCTTCAGAGCACTATGCTTGTATGGTGGATATGCTTGGTCGGGCAGGGAGGCTTAAGGAGGCTGAATTTTTCTTGGCTCAGATTTCCCGAGGACCTGGATTGTCCGTGTTGCAAAGCTTACTTGGTGCTTGTGGATATATGAAAATGTTGACATGGCGACAAGAGTTTCCAATACTTTGATCCCGTTACAACCAGAGGTATCCGGTTCCTATATCTTGATGTCGAATTTGTTTGCAGAGAAGGGGCAGTGGGAAAAGGTAGCAAACATCAGAAAAGGAATGAGAGACAAGGGAGTGAAGAAGGAAATAGGATTCACTTGGGTAAATGTAGGTAGCATTGAGTATTCTTTAAGTTTGCACGGATTTTCATCGGATGACAAGTCTCATCCTCGGACAGAGGAGATATATCGAATGGTAGAATGGATAGGTTCAGAGCTGAAGCATTTGGAGCGTGATGAAGAAGAAAGTGAGTCTGTGATATTAGCTTATGTTGTGTGAGTTCCTTGGACTAACTACATTCTTTTGTAGTTGTTGTTCAGAAAACAACATCCAAACTGTATTTTATCTACATGTAAATTACTTATTGTAAAAGAATCCGTGAGGTAACTGTTTTGCAACCAGTCTTAAGATACTGAAATTGATGCTTCTTACACCACAAAAAGCAGTACAAGAAAGGGCTAATGAAATTTTTGATTGGACACATACATCGGAGTGATCATTAACTGCAACATACATCGGGGTGATCATTAACTGCAACTCACATCCCGGCACAGTGGAATGTGTAATTGTTCCATTCAACCACATTATTCCTTTCATACAGCGAGGAACAACCCTCCTGAACTTTAATTTTGTCTATGTTAAAAAATGCACCACTTACTTGATAGTGGGCATCAGACAAGAACCAGGACTTGACGGTGGATATTTTTATCCCCAGGGACCTGTTTATTAAACATCTGTTACTTTTATTAATAATATATCTAAACGTCTCTGTTCACATATGATGGACCCACCCCAAGGGGTTACCATAGACAACATTCCCTAATACAAACATTAGTAGCTGCTTAATTACACGACTCAAAGACTACTTTACCTTTTTTTCAAGATTCCGAATGTATATAATGTAAAAAATAATTTGTCCATGTGTTTCTTTCTTCTTTTGCGAAAAAAATGATAAGGCATATAAAAGAAAATATATCTTTTATTTTAAGATTCATTGAAATTTCAATTAATTCATTTTTTTTTTCTTCTCCTCATGATTATTATGCAATCCAATATTTCCAAGAAATGTGGGACATGAGACATCTCCATAAAGTTCATCTTCTTGCTTCCCATTCGTTTAATCATACTATATTCTATATTTGGAAAGATTTATTACCTATTTTTTTGTACTATTCGATATTCGTATTGAGCATAATTTTTCTAACTTGAACAAGTGAAACAGAGAAATAAATACCGTGAATATCACAAAATTTTCATATAAAATAAAAATAATATTAGAAAGTATAAAATGGTCCTCTACCATTGACACACATTAAAATTGACCTTGTATCTTTATCTATATTATTTTTAAAACATAATCTATTTTTGGTTTCACAAGAAATAATATCTTCTTATTTAGAAAAGGAATAAATCCAAGAGTGGACCATACTAGATCTTTTGATATATATAACCTTCAACAGCTTGAAAGGTAAGAGTCTTCATCAACCATAAGTTATAATTACAAGCATTCTTTTTGTTACATTAAAGATGGAATAAAATCATTTTATGTTATAGTAGTACAATATTTGAATAACGATGACGTTCAAGCCAGTTTGTTACCAACCCCGTATAATGCACGAGATACCTGATATCCTTCATTAGCATAAGTATCAAGTAACTTTAGTCACTAAAACTTGGACAAATGAAAAAAATTCCCAAAATTTTTTAACTGGTCTATATGAGGTAGAGAGTTCAAACCCCATCAATAAAGTAGTGTTTCCTTCCCCTTGACCTCCCACGATGTAATGAAAAAACAACTATGCCTCGTTACCAAGCAAGTTGAGTTGGCTATATGAATCCTCACTGTTTAATTTAAGCTCAACTCATGTAATCGTCGTACCAAATGAAATAAAAGTAAGAACCAAGTCTTATATCCCCAGAGATAATCCAACACTTCCTCTTATTCATGAAAATGAAGAGCAAAACTATACATATACATTACAAATGAAGTGAAGGTCTTTTTGTTTTTGCAGAAAAAGTTCAAACAAATCGAAAAATGGTGAACATAACACTATCTAATATAAGCAAATTAACCACCCCTCCTCCGCTTTTTCGGGGCCTCGGTTTCCTTACCTTGGGGTCAAAACACAAAACAAAAATATGAAATGAAATTGACAAATTGTTTTTCAGATTGACAAAACTTATAGCCGAGTCGATGCTTTTGTGGTACGTTTGTTCATTCCCAGAACGATCACAATTACTGTCACATCATCATGATATTTCCTCCTCCTCCCACCTAGTATGCTCTTCCTTACTAAAGCCGACAAACGTATGGAAGAATTCATGTTCTTTTCAGCGCGTATATCCACAGTATTACTTGACACAACCTCAAGACGATCATCAGCAGAAAATTTAGTATTCTTCTGCTGATATCACTGCATTAACTATTAGCTAAAGAAAATGCTTAATATATTGTGTCTACTTCAAAATATAGTATAATGTGTTTAGATTGACTTTATTGTATCATAAGGAAGCAAGATTGTCAACATGCTGACAGTCGAAATAGTAGTCCAATACGTACTATTTGATTAAATATATCGTAAAGTAAATGTAGTTGAACGAAGAGAAAACTGATGCATCTGTCATTCATGCACAATCTGCTGCTCGCATGACAAGCTGCTCCACAAGAAATTTCGCTGGATCACCAAAAGGGTAACGTTGAATGTAGGAACGGACAAGCTTTACAACATCATTATTGTTGAAGAAGTCAAATTGACCATCATTTCCAAGTACAGCAAAGTGATCAGAACTTGATATTTCATGTACAATCAGAGACGGTTGTACAGAAATATATGGAGGACTAATCAAATTCCGGACACGAAGAATTCCCATCAAAGCATCATTCATACTCTTCTGCAAGAAGAAGAAGAAGAGAAGAAAAGATTGTAACAATGTTGGCAGCAACATGATGCCACAACTGAAAGTAGTCTAGTTACTTTAGTATCTATTAACATAAATTGGGTAAATAAATGAAAACTTCAAGAGTCTTAAGTCATTAACACAGAAATGCATTTTATTTGAGATATTTCGATGGGGTCAATTCTCCATCCTAGTATTTAGATAAAAAATAGCGAACCAGTCTGCTAGCTTTGTCAAACCATTTACGTAGTATCGAAATTGTAAAGGTATACGATGATGCCAAAAGTAAAAGAAATAGAAGTTGCACCTTCTTCAGGTAACCCACTCCAAGTGCCCGAGTAACCTTTAGCTTTCCCTTGACTTTCCCACCTATGATTGGTGAAGGATCTTCAGGATGATTCTTTAATAGTCGAATTCGTTCAGATTCATCATCGACAGTATGACTAACAGCCAGCTGCACAGCTTGCAACCGTCCATCACTATTAGCACCAATGCCTTCACCATTAGTTGCCAATACTGCTTGACTATCACCTGCATTGAGCACATACATGTTCTTCCCGAGTAGAAACACCACTAATACACAGGATCCAATTGATACCAAGTCAGGGCGGTTATCCATTTCCTGTTCAACCATTTGAAGGAAATCGTTCTCAGCTTGAATAAGAGCCTGTTCCGGGCTATTGAGTACCCTTTGCTTAAAAGACATACACGACTTCTTGATCTCTAAATTCGGAAGACCTTTAGCAGAACAATCAACAGATGAACCCTTATTAACATTTCCTAGAGTGTTTTTAACCTCAACTTTACACTCTTGCTCGAGTTTGCGGTCCAATAAACCGAGGTAATGCCTAACTGTTTCGTACAATGTTCCAGCCAGAAAATCAGCTGCCTGTCTTCACCTGCTGCACCACCAGCAATTTTAACTTCTGTGGCATTAAGGAAGCTGTCACTCCTAGAAGGAGCACTCGTGGATCTCAATGAAGATGAATTGTCTTCAGCTAGCTCACTTGGAGAGGATGGACTACAACTTAAGTTTGACAAGCTACTCTGTTAAGATGATGATAATAAATCCAACTTTGAGAATGATGGAGAAGAGGGTATCCTGCGGAATGAAGTAGGTGAATCCAGTGCTGGCAGTATCTCAACCCAAACAATCCATTGCAAATATTCATGTTAGCTAGTGTGGCATTGGCACTTAGAGCTGCCCCTGACAGGCAAGAGAAGGAACTGTTGGCTCTTCGAAGTTTACTTCCAGGACGCATGTTAATACCATCAGAATCCTTGCCAGAATCATCTGGGCTGTTAGTACAGTGATATCCAAAACTTATTTTGATTTCTCCTCCTGGATCAGTTATTGGTTGTCTACCCATCATTTATTCCTAGAAACAAGCCAACAATCTCCATTAGCTTCCATACTACCAATACTATGCTAATATTTTACAACTACGTTTTTATTTGATGTGATACATATTGTCAAGAATCTTCATGACATCATTGTCAGACATTCTTAACCAGTGTTTTGAGATAAAAAGATTAGTAGGGCAATACATGATGTAACTAACCCTGCTTGGCTTATCCTTAATTGTGTGTTTTCAAACAACACAATTTTGCAGAACAATTCCTGATAATACAGTCATAGCCATTCCTTCATAGTAGGCTCGCCATATTAAATCCTAATGTAAAATTTCAGTCCGAGTGAGCCAAATTTAAACAAGTTATTCAATATCATATGTAAGGGTTTTCTATAGAGCTGGCCAACTACGTTACAGGTATAGCGCGTGTGAAAATTAACTTTACAACATTTTAGTTACTGAGAAGATATTAGAAGTAAATGAAAGAGAAATTGGTGACCTAACCATGAACGTCACCCTAAGAAATCCTAGAGAAACATACATGCATCATTAGAACTTTAAATCCTTTCGACCAGTGTTATCAAAGGTGCGCTTAAAACGCGCTTAAGCCCTAAAGCGAGGCTCAATTGTTTTGAGCGCTTCGCCTAACTTTATGTGCACTTCAGTGTCATCATCAAGTTGTTAAGACATACTTTTCCTTGTCAATGAGTCCCTTTATTTCAATGCTAAACACTTGAAATTTCACTTTATTGTATTTTTTTTTCAATTTCTTTGTTCATATGTTTGTTATTCAAGCTTATAACTATTAGTATTGGAACATAAATATTTGTATTTATGTTTCCTTTGCGTCTTTTGTCACTGAATCTCACGCTTCTATTTGCACTTTGTGCTTAAAGCCCCAGCAGACCTTAGAGCTTTTCTACGCTTTTCGATTTTGATAACACTGCTTTTGAACCCATCAAGATCTTTCTATAGGAAAGTGAGTATAGGAGAATCCCATTGACCTCTGTGAAATGTTTAGTTAAGAGTTAGGAGTTAAGAGTTAGGAACTAAGATGGCTTATTGGGAATATGAAGTTGAACAGAAAATGGATTCATATAGCCAGCTGATGCCACATTCTGAGAATTGAGAGCTTCTATGTTGAGATCCATCGTCTAAAACTAAAGAAGACAATCCAATTCGCTCTCTCCTTATTCTTCTTTTTGTAGATTCTTTTTTTCCCTCTAATAACAATGGTGTCCAAGCCAGTTTAAACGCACCTTTAACTTATTCCAAAAAGTACCTGCTACCTCCCATCAGCACAACAACAAATAAATTCATTATAGATTTTAAAAGAAAAATACTAGCTTCTTGTCATAAGTTGTGCAAAACCTTCCGATATCCATTTCAGAGAAGAGGTT
>JBDJHY010000014.1:17987741-18000967 GCA_039654485.1 Withania somnifera | reverse complement strand
CAGCAGTTAGCTTAAATCTCGGGTTTTTTAATGAGGATTCCTTCACCGGTTGGAGAAATTTTGTTGGTTAATAAACTTGTTTTGGCACTCATATTGACCTGTATTATGATCAGGACGCATTCCATATTATTTCTAGTAAGGAGATCCGAATTTCCACTAGCCGTGGTTCGGCCACAGAAACAGCGGATATGGAAGAAGAAGGGGCAGATGGAGGACCATCCTCAGCAGCAAAGGGAAGAGCAATAACACAAGCAGTCAAGAAAAGCTTAATTCAGAATACAATCCCAATTTTTATAGAGTTAAAACGTCTACTAGAGAGCAAAAATAGTCATCTCACTGGTTCTCTCATGGAATGCCTTAGGAACCTCCTTAAAGATTACAAGAATGAGATTGATGACATGTTGGTTGCTGATAAGCAACTCCAGAAAGAGCTCATTTATGACATGCAAAAGTACGAATCAATGAAGGCAAAGTCTGCTGCTGCTGAGGCAGTTGCAACCATGCAAAGACCAGATCTTTATCGCTCACCAAGTAATCCTACAAGTTCAAGCTTCATGAACAATAAGTCTGATGAAGGCAATACAAAAATAGCTTCAGCCATGGCAGATGCAGTGGCAGCTGTCGCAGCTCGGTCCGTGCTCAGGGAAGTCAATAGAGGAACATCAACTCCACCACTTAGTGCAATGAAGGCACCTAGACTCAAGTCTCATTCAGGTGGACCATTAAGCAGAGGAGACAAGCCTCCTGAAGTGATTGAGTCTCTAAGGAGAAGGCAAAACTTTGATTCTGATGAGGAAAATTGATTGCTTCCAATTAGTAGGATTAGAATTCAGGGCTGTACAGAAGTTAGTTTGGAAGCTCAAGTCCTTTTGCAATGTAACTCTAGCGGCCTTTTGCCTAACTTATTGAAGAGGAAGAGAGCATTGTAAATTCTTTTGTAGCTCATTCTCAGTCTGTGATGCTGAAACATTCCTTGTGAACAAAAAGAAGCGGGGAAAAGGTTTCTCCATGGCTAAAATGCTTTCTTTCTTCATTGTAATATACAACAGTATAGTGTAATCTCACACGTGACATCTCGGGAAGGTAGAGCTTATGTAGGTCTTACTCTTATTTCTTAGAGGTTGAGAGGTTGTTTTTGAAAGACTTTGACTCAAGATTTAGTATATACAAGTTCCTTAATCTTGGAACTACAGTTTATTTTCTTAATGGGACAGGCAATCTCATCATTTTCCATGCTAAGTTTTTGACTTTTTAAAATTGTTGCTGCACCAGATCCTCTAAAAAAGCACTACATGTGAAGAATTTGACACATATTCGATGACATTTATGAAGAGTATGAGCAACATGGATTCAACAAAATATTCCTTAAGGAATCGTTTGGTACATGAATAATAATTTGGGGGGAAAATTGGGATTAATTTGAGGTATAAGTTTATTTTATTTCACATTAGTATTAAAATGGTAGAATTACTGTTTCATATAAAAGCTGAGATAAAATAATTTTATGAGATATCCTTACTTGTACCAAACCACCCCTTAAGGTATACAAATTGTGAATTGTATATCTCAAAAGTAAAATGCATATTATACCATTAACAAATATGAATGAGTATAAAAAATAATAGTTAATTTCTCTTAATCCATTATGCTAACCTTTTTATTTTTCCTTCTTTAATAAAAAATATTTTTTTCTTAAAAAAATAATAATTGCTTTAAATAAAATATACATGTTATAAAAATATTTGTATTACATTGAACATCTGCGCTTCACCTCTATCAAATCATAATAAACGCGTCAATTTATAGTAAATCTTCTCCCTCTTCTTTCCCAAATATTATATTATTACTATATATTAATTTATTATTATATACAATAAAAAAATGAATATCGTCGTCAAATATAAGACTCTTTCACTGATGTGGCGCGTGTGAATTGGTTCGACTATAAAGACCTCAAATCCCCTCACACATCTCTCATTTTTTTCACCTCTTTACGACTCTCAAAGTCTCTTCGCCGTCCGATCGATCGGTGGCCTCTTCCGATTTCACTTCCGGTAACACGGCTCTTAAAGTTTTAACCGAATTTTTTTGTATAATTTTTCATATTTGATTCAATTTCATAGCCCTAATTTTCTGTATTTTCATTTTCTTAAAACTTTTTTTGCTTGATTATGTGTGTTTATTTGTGAATTTGAGCAATTGATTGTATATTTTTGTAATTAAGGCAATTGAATTTGCGATAACGGTTTCTTCGTGTGTATTGTGATCTCTGTAAAGAGTTAATTGACAGTCAAGTTTTTTGTTTGGGCTTCATTATGTGTTTATGTATGAATTTGAGCAATTGGTTGGATGTTTTTGTAATTCAGGAATTGAATTTGCAATGATGTCTTCGTGTGTATCGTGATCTCTAGTGTAATACAGTTATTAACAGTTCAAGCTCCTTTTTTGTGTTTTGTTTCCAAATGTTTTCATTAATTTTTAATTACTTTTGCTTCATTATTTGTTTATATGTGAATTTGAGCAATTGCTTTGATATTTTTGTAATATATAAAAATTGAATTGCTATCGGTTCCTTTGTGTGTATCGTAATCTCTAATATAATACAGTTATTGACAATTCAAGCTCCTTTTTTGTGTTTTTTTTTTCAATATTTCTTCAATTTTTTGCTTCTTTATGTGTTTGTGTATGAATTTGAGCAGTTGATTGGGTATTTTCATAATTAAGCAAATCGAATTTGTGATTAATTTCTTCATGTGTATCGTGATCTCTAGTGTAATACAGTTAGAGGACAGTTCAATTAATATTTCATCAATTTTTGCTTCATTATGTGTTTATATGTGAACTTGAGTAATTGATTGGATTTGTATCGTAATTAAGGTAATTGAATGCAATTACGGCTCCTCTGTATGTGTACAGTTATTGACAGCTCTAGTTTGTTTAAAACAAAATTTCGTCGATTTTTGCTTCATTACATGTTTATATGGGGAGTTGAGCAATTGGTTGGATATTTTCCTAATTAACGAAAATGGATTTGCGATTACTGTTTCTTCTTGTGTATTGTGATCTCTAGTGTAATACAGTTATCGACAGTTCAAGCTCTTTTTTGGTGTTTTTCTTCCCAACATTTCATTAATTTTTGCTTCATCATGTGAATTTGAGCGATTGGTAGGATATTTTCGTTATTAAGGAAATTGAATTGCGATTAGGCTCCTGTGTGCATTGTGATCCTTAGTAGAACTATTGTTTTTCAGTAGATCTATAATTCGTTTGTAATACAGTTACTGGAACTTCAAGTCCTAATTTTCAATATCTCATCGATTATTTTTGCTTCATTATCTGTTTTTATATGAATTTGAGCAATTGGTTGGATATTTTCATAATTAAGGAACTGAATTGTGATTACAGCTCCCTCGTGTGTATCGTGATATCTAGAGTAAACAGTTATTGACTGTTCAAGTTTTTTTTTTTTTATTTTAAATAGTCGTTGATTTCTTTTTTTTTTTCTTCGTTATGTGTTTGTGTGTGAAGTTGAGCAATTGATTGGATATTTTTGTTATTAAGGTAATTGAATTGTGATTTTTGTGCTTCATTAGATGTTTATATATGAATTTGACCATTAAGGAAATTGTATTGAGATTACTCTCCTGTGTGTAGTGTGAGGCCTTGTAGGACAAGTATTCTCTGGTTGATTTACCGGTTGATTTAATTCATTTGTAATACAGTTATTGGCAGTTCAAGCACTAGTTTTCATTACTCATCAGTTTTTACTTCATTACATGTTTCTGTATGATTTGAAGTAATTAGTTGGTATTTTGTAATTAGGGGAATTGAACTGGTTTGCTTCTCTACCGTGATATTGATCCGGTGATCCCTATTGTTGTTCTGACTCTTTTAGAAAAAATCTCCTGTGCCTGTGGATCCTTGTGCATTTTTTGAGGATCCGACTCGGGTATGACAGCATTTTTCCCTACCAGAATTTCTCTTTTCAGTGGATTTAGTTCGTGTGCAATACATAATAGACAATTCAACGTGTTCGTGCAATAATTCTGAGTGATTTGTTAGGTATTTTGGTAGTGAGGTGAGTTGAGTTGTGTTGCAGTCACGGCTTCTCTTTGTATCATGATCTCTAGTAGAATTTGTATCTGTTATCAGATCATTTATTTCTTAAGCATTGACGCCTTATTTTTTTTTGTTTCTGTTGTGTTTGTTAATATTGAGTAACCTGTTTGGCATTTTGGTGTTTAGGTTTAGTTGAATTTGCAATAGCTCCTTCTCCCTGTATCTTGATCCTAGTAAGATGTGTATTTTTGGTTGGATATCTCTTTTTTTTTTTTTTGTCATAGAATCCTTAATAAACCGAGTATGATTGACTACATGTTTTCATGTGTGATTGCTTTTCATTTTCTTAGGTAATATGGTGTAGGAAAATTGAATCGCAATCATCTGTTATCTGAGTATTGCGGTTTCTATTAGATGATTTAAGCCCCAAATTTTAAAATCCTGTCTATTTATTCCTTCATTAGAGTTTTCTTTGACTTTGAGTAATTGATTGTGTATTATTTTTTTTGCTAAGGCGAGTTGAATTGCAGGCACTTTTTTTTTTTGTTTGGTGTGTGTATTGGATCCTAGTAGTATGTGTAGTTTTGAGCAGATTTAGTTTATTAGTAAACTATAAACAATCAATCCATGACATTCAACATCTAGCTTTTAGCTCCATTACTTGTCATTTTTTCAGATTTTCTTATATTGATCAACACTATTATGCTTCTACATACGTGTGTGATAATTTTGAGCAATTTGTTATGCATTTTGGTAGTCCAATGGAATTTTCATCACAACTTCTCTATGTTTATCACAATCTCTATTCAGCTGTGTATTTTTTTTCTTATCTTGATGGATCTGATATCAACCAATACTGTAAAGTGCTCATACATGATTATGTGATTATTTTGAGTAATTTGTTTGGTATTTTGATAATCAGGTGAATTGAAATTGCAAGCGCTTGTATCTCCGTGAGTATTGTGATCTCTAGAAGATTGTGTTTTTGTTTCGGAGCTGTAATTTTCAGTAAGAGACTTTCTTGTTAAGTTGAGTGTTAGTGGTTGCTTTGAACAATAGAATGGATGGTAACAAGGATGAGGCTTTAAGATGCATTGGTATTGCCAAGGAGGCAATTGCATCTGGCAATAAACAAAGAGCACTCAAGTTTATCAGAATTGCACAGCGCCTCAACAGTGATTTATCCGTGGAAGGTCTTTTGTCTGCGTGTGAAAATCTGGAGTCATCGACTCCCGAGTCCTCAAGTGAGGTCAGAAACATCGAAAACAAGAAAAAGGTCTCGAGTCGTGCCAAGTCTGATGAGGTATCTGATGGGGAGAGGAACTATACAGAAGAACATGTGCAGTTGATTAGGCAAATTAAGACTAAGAAGGACTATTACGCGATTCTTGGTCTAGAGAAGGGTTGTTCAGTTGAGGAGATTAGGAAGTCATACAGAAAACTGTCATTGAAAGTTCATCCCGACAAAAATAAGGCTCCAGGCTCTGAAGAGGCGTTTAAGAAAGTATCCAAGGCGTTTAAATGTTTGAGTGATGATGATTCGAGGAGGCAGTACGACCAGACAGGTTTGGCTGAGGATTTCGAGTATAATCAGCAGCATAATGTTAGGCGTAGGAGGAGAGCTGGGCACAGCTATTATGATGATGATTTTGATCCTGATGAGATTTTTAGGGCATTTTTTGGTCGTTCTGATATGTTTAGGACAGCTCATGTTTACAGGACAAGAACAAATGCTGCTCCCCAGAGAGAGGATTTAGGTTCCACTGGGCCCAACTTAATTCTCCTCCTCCAGTTATTACCATTTGTGATTATCATCTTACTTGCTTATCTTCCTTTCTCGGAGCCTGAATATTCTTTGCAGAAGAACTACCAATATCAGTTTAGGAAGGTCACAGAAGAACATGGAGTCGAATATTTTGTTAAATCGCATGAATTTGATCAGAAGTATCCTGTTGGCAGTCCTGATCGAGATAACATTGAAGACCTTGTTATTGGTGATTACAAAAATATGCTTAGTCGTTACTGTCATATAGAACTCCAGAGGCGACAATGGAACAGGAAGTACCCAACTCCTCACTGTGACAGGCTTCAAACTTTTGGAGTAGCATGAGGTTAGCTAAGTTTCACTTCAGTCCTATGTTATTTTTTCTGTTGAAAAGGCTTTCTGGCTGTACTGAATTATTGACTTAATCAAAATCAATATAAAATTCTGGGAAGTTTTTATGTCATCATTAGGACCAAGACTAGTCAATATTCATTCAACATATTATGCAGTTAGTCCCTTACCAGGCATTAATCTGTACCTATGTGACCCAAAATTTTTGTACACTTTTTTAGTTCATCCCCAGCTTCACAGGTATAAAGAAGTATGCATAACCCCAGGAAATATATTTTGCCTTGAGGTTCAGAAATGAAAATAGGATAAAAATGTAGTTTTCTTACGTATCCAAGATAAAGAGAGGAATGAACTCTCCTCAACAATAAGATATAATAGATCGATGCAACATAGTTTTTATCGGTCCTTTACCACCCAGCTCCTGTGTCAGTCACTTGCCCTAGCCTCAGAGCTACCACTCTTGTCAATCATTGCCAATTTTTAAAGAAAATCTTAGTACTCTTCAAAATGCTGAGGGCTTTTGAGGTCTTACTACATGAGCTAACCTTTATGGTAAGGAGAGGTGATTTTGAGGTCTTAGAACCTCATTCTGTAAGGAGAGTGAAGGGAAAGGGGGAATATAAAGGTGATTTCTTGATTATCTTTTTCTGTTTTCCATATCACCCCCCTCCCCCCCCCCCCCCAAAATCCCAAAATAACTTATTTGTTATCGAACTCATATGTCTTTGGTGGACGAAAACTTTACCCCACGGATAAGAGTAAGGATCAATCGAGAGTAGGCATAAATGAACTTATTTATTTTATGTTGTTCCTCTCGTTCAGCCACCTCAGTATCTCCTTGGAACAATAGGATGATCTAGATTGTTTGCTGGGTTGACAGTTACGCTGTATGTATTTACTTTGCTCCATTTTGGCTTTGAGGCATAAATTAATTTTTCTTCTGTGGTTGCTGGATTGACAATTGAGATGTATGTAGTTACTTGGTCCATCTTGGGTGCTGTTTTAATTGGTATGCCTGGTGTCTTTTTGTGAATGAATAACAGTATAGCAACCCAAATTTTTCCTTAATACTATTTATATTGAGCTATTAGGATTCATTTTTCCTATATGTGCGCAAGGAGTCCATCTTTAGATTTCTGTAGCTCACATCAGTTTGATCGCTGAAAAATATTAAAATTTGAAGCCCATGTGTCATGTTTGAATTCTTGCTTATCTAATAATTTTTCTGAACTGCTTTAAGCTTATTTCAACACTCATTTTCTAAGTATCCTATTTTATCTGTCGTGATACTTTTTAGGAGCTGTATCAAGGAATTTACAATGCTGAAAATACATTTCTTCATGTAGATGGTGGTAGTGCTTAAAGAGGGGCATATATTTTTCTAGTCCTCTTTTTTTTTTTTTAAAAAAGGGATTGCTTGCTATTTCCTTTCTCCTTCTTTCCTCTAAAGATTTGTTCTAGCTAATCTGTAGTGGGGCTGGGGAAGCTTAAGTCTATCTTTAGTTCTCACATCCTTTTGTTTTCTAAGAGGAAGACATGATAGCGGGATTGGCTGACATCAGTGAGCTGGATTATATTTGGACCTGGCCCCTGGGTAGTGTAGCTTCAATTTTAAACACGCTGCTCTTTAACGCTCTGTCCTGAATGCCTGAAAGATGACTGATTGAAGCCTACTTCAATAGAAATCTTTTTTAAGCTTAGATCTGGAGCGTTAAGTTATTTGTTTGTATTGCTTATAACTGTAAGATCTTATTTTCCCAACTATGATTGTTTCTGCAAGTTTTATCTGTATTTCAGGCCTTCTTGATCCATGTTATCAAACTATGCAGATTGGTTTGTTGGTGATTCTCTTTTTATAGTGATGTCTTTTTGTGTTTGATGTCTTATATAGTTTTTGCCGAGGCTTAGCTTCTTGCTATTTGCAATTCTTAGAGCAAATGCTGCACCATCTTGTATTTTATGCCTTTCTGAATAAGCTCTGTAAGTGTACATGAATATCAATAGACCCTTCTCGCTTTCAGGTTATTTCAGATTCTTATAGTGAACATTTGCCTAAAATGTTGTGATACTCAATATTCAGGTATTTTGAGGCAATTACGGTAATATTTAGCAGGCTTGCGGCACTTATCTGAATAGATAATTGCAGCTCAATTATTATCTTGTGCAACGCAAAAGTCGAGGCATGATATATATTCAGATAAACATGTCCATACCTAATACCCATGCTCAAATGTTAACGGGGACTGCCAGTATAATTTTGCTACGTTTTATTCTATTGGTCTTGCAGGTGTGTTGAGTGTTTGACTAGATGGATGGAGCTTTCATGTGGTAGTTGAACATTTTGTATGCTTTGAAGAAGAGGCTTGGTTATGGCTGACAAGGCAAGTAATGAAGCTTCATTTCCGCTAGTTTTGTCCAGCCATCGCTTTGGTTTATTATGGATCTCTGTTGATTTGACAGCAAACAGCTTAATGACCATGAAAGAATCGAGTCTGCTGACACCTTATTTACACTTCACTTTTCACAGTATTGTTAATTTTTTGCAGTGCTCGGTAATCCTATCTATTAATTGCTTCCACCACCTGCTAATACAAGCTGGTTAGTCGCAGGAAACTGAAAGGAATGCAATTATAATGAAATAAGCGTAGCATATTTTCCAGTGCTTATAATACCTTGCTTTTGGGATAGAAATTCTGTAATCTTGTATACTAGCTAGTAGTCATGCTTGTTCAGTCTGATAAACTTTATGATGAGTGAAATACGCACTCAAAACTTTCCGGAAGTTACTGATCTACTTGTTTGTTTCAGAAGCTAGCCAATGCCTCTCCAGGTTTGTATGCACGCCATGCACTTTATTATCCCAAATTAGTATATGAAGTATGTGCCTTGGTCATCTTTGAGTAAGATTAGGTCCGGATGTTGTTCCAAGCTAAGATGTACAGGTTTTTCACTCTCAATGTCGCACCCATGTTTTATTTTTCAAAAATACATTACTTTTAGAACTCTGACATGCAGTCCCAGCAACAGGTTCCAAGTACCCCCAAGATTCTTGGTGGTTAGATGAAGGTGTTAGTCTGAAAACCATTCTTCATGTTGAAGGCGACTTAAGTTTCTTAAGGTCTAGAAATATCAAAAGCTAAAGCTTCTAAATCATTGAATTGTGCAGTATCATACTATTCTCCCCATTCCGGTTTAAATGACACCATTTCCTTGTAAATTCGTTACAGAAAGAAAAAAAAATCTATTTACTAAATAAATAAACTGCACACTGTTATTTTTAATTCTATTTACGAAATAAATAAACTTCACACTGTTAATTTTACTTTTAATGAGAAGTTATTATATCCATATTTAAGGGTGTAAGTTTCAAAAGTTTTCAAGTCATGCAAATGCTTTAATTTGTTGCAATTGAGTCAGAGTTTATTTGAAAACAATATTTCAGACATTCACGAGGTAAAGGTAAGGTCTGTGTGTATTTTATCTTTCTTGTATCGCTCTTGTAAAATTGCATTCGTATATTATAACGTGTTTAAGATTATAACTTTCAAAAGTTAAATCATTTCTTTCTAAAATTATGTTGATTTAAATCATATCATAGAAATTGGAAAAGAGGAGTAATTACTTTGAGACCTTGCAGTAGAGGTGACCACACTTGAACCTCTCAACGTAGATGAACTAACATCTATTATCACCTTCAATGCCAATCAAGTTGAAATTAATTAGATGAATTTCCAGTATTTCATTTAAGATGCTAATAAAGTTCTATATGGACCCTTCAACTTACATTATCATCTCTTTAAATAAAGTTCGTTCTCCATAAGGGATAATTTTGGGATTAATATTAGGATTAATTTATTTTATGTTTGGTTGGGCTAAAATGCACGTGATAACTTATTCCAAGACTAGTTAATATAAAATTGTAATGTTATTTTAGTCCCACATTGAAGATGGGTTAACTATCCCCAATCGTGATAGTTAACCTGTTCTCGGACCACACGACCCCTAATCGTGACGATGAATAGACAAAAGAAGAAGAGAATATGGGGCTAATTATTGGTATTTGATATCTTTAATCTCAGTAACTTTCTTGGTTGATGCAATTGGGATCTGAAATTAAATTTTCAATTTGGTTTTCACATGGTGTGTCTTCTAGATCTTGATTGGATGAACTTTAGAAAATAAAATTTTGGGACCTGTCAGGGCATAGCATAGAAAAATTGAAAAATTCACACTAATTGTCTCCTTAACAACTATTACTAACTGTCCACTTGTTTTGACTATGCTACACTTCCTATCACTATTTCTCTCTTCTTTCCTTTTTTTATTTTATTTATATATTTCCACACACACACAGTGTCTAGTACTTACATTGGAGACTAACTACATTCAAATTCGCGGTGCAAAATGCCACATTGGAGGGTAAATCTCCACTTTCTAACAATAGCGTCTCTAATGGGGACTTGAACCAGTGATATCTTTTAAGAATTAAGAAATACTTATCATTACACCACAATCTTTGTTGGTCTCTGTTTTCCTTTTGATATGCATATTTTCACAACTAAGCTCCTTTTCTGTTCCTAAATAATTCGAGTTTGTAATAGAAACTCTTTCTTACCCACACAAAATGCTTTTTATGAAAGATGACTCGAATACAACCAGACTACATGCATACTTTTAGCTAGAAAGAGGTACGTTTTGATACTTTATAAAATTAGTGGAGATATATGTAAATTAATCCAAATATTATGATTAAATAAAAAAGATTGATATCTTTCGAGCCTTTGTGTTTGACAACAAATTTTGAAATTAAGAGATACTAGTATATCCTATAGGAATAATTCCCAAGCCCATAGTTTATGACTATTGATTATCATATGATTCTTGTTGCACATGGAAATGAGCGAAATTGGACTAATAATTATAATCTCAAAAGGCCATTTTTATTGAAATAAAATTGAAATTAAGAAAGTATTTTTTTTTTGAGATGTGTAATAACTTTTACCTGAATCACCATTTGATAAATTAATCCTAAAAAAATCGAGGATCTTTGAGTATAATAGTAACATATTTAGTATAACTTTACAAGTGGAGAAGGTTTAAAATATATGCAGACTCACAAGTAAGATCTAAAAGGGTTAGAATTAATAAAACTGCAACTGCAATTCAAAAAGAAGAAACCATCTTTAAGTAGTAACTGGAAAAAAGAAAAAAAAAAAAAAACTTTCTCACCAATTGTGCATGTAGGACAATATTTCCAGAGTGGAGTCTCTATGTTTGGCTAGAATTTTTGATTAACTTTTTACAATGTTTAAGTTGATTCATTTGACTTTTTAACACATAAGAGTGGAATAAGTGTACAAGCATTTCGAAATGCAAGGAAATTTTTTTATATCTTTCAATGACTTTAAATAAACTAAATTAAGTGCGTATAATTTATTTATTTTTTTCACAAATTAAAGTTGATGAGTTGAATCAACAAGAGATATTACATTCTATCTTTTGCTTTGAATCTGATCGAGAGTGAGCTTTCAGATCGTTTCTTCTATTTTAACTGTCAAACCCCTCCTGTCTCCTTACTCTAGTGGGTAAATATTTCATAAACTCAAATATACACAATTTCTCATCGCTCGTACATAAATTGGACAATCTTTGCCCCGTCCCCAACTTTAGTTGCTTGGTCGGGATAGAACCAACACTCAGTAAGAAGCTGCCTAACAGCCCCTTGTATATTATTTGAGGAAGGAGAAAATTACTCAATTTACTGACTAAGATAACAGTTATATTCAACTTTGAGACTTCATAACTGGAGTGCATACATCACGATCGATTTTCTTGTGGTAATAATTACGAATGAGCAAGTAAGTGACCTAATTATCATAAACACTTGAACCAAAATACACAAGAAAACCTCCAAAACAAATCAAAATACAAAATACAAAAAAAAAAAAAAAAAATCACTGAAAGATGTTGTAGATCTACAAACAAGACATTGAGATGAAATATCCGTACAACCAATCACAACTATAGTTCAAAATTGAGTCGTAGTCAAAGGAAAACATAGCCTATTCAATTGAATGCATGACTTTCGACACTGAACATAGATATATATGCGTGAAAAATAATCAAAATTTGAATGGTAATTTCAAATATACAATTACGTTCAATGCTTAAAATCTTAAAATGTCGAACCCATAAACACATAATGTAACTCATGGGTTCAAAAAGATTCCTCGAACTATGTATATGTGTTAAAAAGAAATGTGACAGAAATAAATACAAATAATAGATCTCAAATCGTATAAATCATATAAGTCGTGTAATAATATTTCAACCTCTAAATCCATCTTTGATGTTGAATCCATCGAGTTAATTCAAAGTCCGAATCCGCTTCTGTTCATTTCCGTCACTTCAATCATCACCATCATCACCACCACCAAAGATAGAGAATCTATTATACAAAAGGAACAAAACAAGAAGAAGAACAAATGCGACACCAATAGGTGAACCACTAACTCGATGTATAGAGTTAGGTTCACCACTAGAAAAAACATTCGACACGAAAGAGCCACTATCGGATGACAAAAATTGTATTATGAGTAGTAATATTATTGGCAAAAGAAGTAAACCAATTGGTGTAAGAAGTTCAGATATGAATTCAGTAATTGCTTCACCATTTTCTCCTATTAATGACGGTACGATCATCACAATTATCACTACCACTGCTAGTAAGGCCGCGTGTGGCGGCCCGTGGCGTTGTTCTTCTATCATGTTCATGTGAATATTTGATAGAAAATGTGAATGAATTTGAAGAGAGTTTGTTGTTGTTGCGTTTGTTTGGTAAAGAGGTAATGAATAGATGTGTGTGGGACTCTTTTGGTCTTATAATATTGTTTGAGTTACGCGTTTAGTGCTTGTGTGTGTGTGAGGGAGAGGGTGTGTTTTTGTGGGTGTACTGCGATGGATATAAATTACCGAAAATTAAATTTTATTGTATTGAAGTATTATTATACAGGATGAAAGTTTGATATTCCTTCCTTTTTTATTTTGTTTG
>JBDJHY010000014.1:17962915-17973825 GCA_039654485.1 Withania somnifera | reverse complement strand
TTTTCCCACGTTAAATAAAGTTTACATGGCATGCATCTGAATTAGAAAGACAGTTAGAGGTTTTGATTTCAAGGTTGGGAATGGAGAAATCCTTGATACAGAACGAAGTTTTTCTCACGTTAAATAAGGTTTACATGGTGAATCTGAGCCAGAAAGGCGGTCAGAGATTGATTTTGAGGTTGGGAATGGAGAAATCCTTGGTACAGAATGAAATTTTTCCCACATTAAATAAGGTTTACATGACGTGAATCTGAACCTAAAAGACAGTTAGAGGTTTTGACTTTGAGGTTAGGAATGGAGAAAACCTTGGTACAAATGAGGATTTTCCCACGTTAAATAAAGTTTACATGGCATGAATGTAAACTAGAATTACAATAA
This sequence comes from Withania somnifera, assembly GCA_039654485.1. Taxonomy (NCBI): domain Eukaryota; kingdom Viridiplantae; phylum Streptophyta; class Magnoliopsida; order Solanales; family Solanaceae; genus Withania; species Withania somnifera. The sequence goes on along the minus strand of JBDJHY010000014.1, from coordinate 17,973,447 downwards.
AAGGTTTTGACTTTGATGTTGGAATTTCCCCCATGTTAAATAAGGTTTACATGATCTGAATCAGAATTAGAAAGACAATCAAAAGTTTTGATTTAGAGATTGGGAATGAAGAAATCCTTGATACATAACGAAGGTTAATTTTCACATTAAATAAGGTTTACTTGGCGTGAATCTGAACTAGAAAGACAACCAAAATATTTTTATTTTGAGGTTGGGAATGGAGAAATCTTTGATACAGAATGAAGGTTAATAATGAAGATTTACATGGCGTGAATCTGAACTAAAAAGACAATTAGTTGGATATTAGATGGTTATATTTAAGAAAAAGGTCAAGACTAATAATGAACCGTACCTTTTGTTTCAACTTCTTTCTTTTTTTTTTTGATTGAACGTTGTACGAAATCTGTTAAATAGAATCTCGTATCGGTGAATGAATGAAATAATGAATTTCTTATAAGGCTTGGACAATCTACTTCCTTTAAGCTAGCTTTTAGTGTGTTAGTTAGGCTCCAATTTATGTCATCAAAGGCACATTATGAGATTTTTAACGCATCCTACCAAAGAGATTTTTCCATTTTTAGAAATCGAACTTAAAACTTTTTGTTAAGAATGAAAATATATTTACTGCTCAACCACACACGCTTTGGAGGCCATTCAAGCATTTCTTGATGTATAGGCTAAAAGGACATTATCTCTTGCTCATTTATGTTACTCTTTTATTCTTAACTAGAACTTGATCCTCTATATAGAATCTTCTTAATAGACAGAGCTCTAGCCACAATATATGACGACTTTTTGACATAAATTCGAATTGCTCGATAATAAATACCGAATATCGAACGAAAAAAACATATATATACCTTAGCTAGTTCAAGCATAGTGAATTCACCAGGGTTTCCAAGATTGAAAGGACCTACATGATCACCTTCCATCAACTTCATCAAACCTTCTACCTGTTAATTAATTACAACAATCATACAAAAAAAATACTATAAAAAATTAAAGGGTTTTGTTTATTTATTTATTTTAAATAAATACTTCATTTTTTTTTGAATAAGTGAAGATGAAATAATTAAAAAAAATTACCAAATCAGAGACATATTGAAAGCTCCTTGTTTGTTTTCCATCTCCATAAACTGTCATTGGCTCCTTTCTTAAAGCCTATAAATTTTAATTATATTCAAATGAAATTAAAGTATAGTAAATATTTAATCAATTAAATGCAAAGAATACAATAATATTTAATCATTTTTTAATAATTTAATTAATTTAACACAAACCTGTGCAACAAAATTGCTAACAACACGACCATCATCTATGCACATACGTGGTCCATATGTGTTGAAAATCCTAGCAATTCTAACCTGCCAAAAATAAATTTCCGTTAGCAAATCGCCTCGTATTTGTCCTTGTCATTAACAGAACCCCAGTGCGAAATGAGTCAACTCTACGTGTTCAAATTCCATTAGCAAATCGTCTCGTATTTCCCCTTATTATTAACGGCACACTAATGTAAAATGAGTCAACTCTACATGTTCAAATTTCTGTTAGCAAATCGTCTCTTATTTTCCCTTGTCAATAGCAGAACTCTAATGTGAAATGAGTCAACTCTACATATTCAAATTTCCATTAGCAATCATCTCGTATTAGCCTATCATTAACAGAATTCTAACGTGAAATGATTCAACTCTATATGGTTAAATTTTTGTTAGCCCATTGCCTCATATTTGCTCTTGTCATTGCCATTGCTCCAAGACTCTCCTTTGCATTCCTCATTGACATTTGGAGTCGCATGAGCCTAACCCACCCAGAAGGACACAACTAGGTCCAAGATGAGCACGACCATCATATATTCTCAACTTAGAGTAATACTCCCTTCCTTCATCTTTAGTGTTCACATTTTGAATTTTGAGATTCAAACAAATATATTTTTTACTCTAATTTTTTCATATATCTTTTGAATATTTTAATTTGTTAAATTATTGTGACTTCAAGAACTTTTTACGTAGTTTTCAAATATATAAATTTTATTTAAAAAAAACTTGAAGATCTTATACCGAAATTCACAATCAAATTTAAGTTATTTGACTCTAGAAAAGTGAACTATGAAAACTAAAAATGCACGGAGGGAATAGAATATATATCAAATAAAATAATTAGTATTCTTTTTTCAAATAGAAAATGAACCTCAATGTTAAGTCCTCTATGGTAATCCATGGACAAAGTTTCAGCTACACGTTTTCCTTCATCATAACAACTGCGAACACCTGCTCACAAGTTCCAAAAAATACAATAATACATTGAATTTAAGTCCTATGCACTAACGATACAAAAACTATTTACACAATCAGGTCACTTATTAGTAGTGACGAAGGAAGAAATTAACTCAAGCGGGTTAAAAAACAGCGTTCTCTTGTGATAGCAGGTTCGTTGCTATTTGTATCATGTTATTAACTAAGATTTATTTATAATAATCTAATAAACAATTATTGAGCCACATATGGCGGCATGGGTGGGGAGAGGGAAGGGGTGATTCGTCAAAAAATTATATTACGTAGGGTTAAGCTAGAATACAAGATAAGAGGGAGTTGTTCGGATGGCAAACACCTCTCACCTTCTTTCCCAAGATTGTGGTTCGAGTCACTAAAGGAGCAAAAAAGGTAGGAGCTCCCTAGGTAGTGGTAAAAAAAATAAAATAAAATAAGCTAGAATACATTTTATAATGTATTAATTTAGAACATAGTAACTTAAAAAGACTTGTAAAATATAGCACTACTGATAGCATAAAATTGTTTAGACTGACAATGCACGTAATTAAAATCCATAGTTAAATAAAATAAAATGAATTGACTTACCAATGGGATTAACATTGCCCCAATAAGTCTCAGCTTGAGGATGCTGCAATGGATCACCATAAACTTCACTAGTGCTAGTAATAAGAAATCTAGCTCCCACTCTTTTTGCTAGCCCCAACATGTTCAATGTTCCCATCACATTTGTTTTGTGATATCTATCCATTTCAAAGTCAAGGAACCAAAAAAAAATCCCAAATAACAAACATGATCACACAAAAAACGCCTTGTGTATCATTACTATTTTCGACTTGAGCTATGTATATGGTAAAAAGAACGTGTTTATGTAGTTCACACCTATTGTCATTCACATCAAAGTTTCAAACAAGCTATATTTTTCTATGAAAACTAGAGTCTAGTGCGATGATGTTGTTAGCACTCTTCAAAAGTTTTACTGGGTGTGTTTGTATTTTTTGATAATCTAATACAGGTTAAGCATCATTTCTCTAGAGTCTGAGCAACATAGACTAACATTGGGTAAAACATATTAAAAGGATATGATGGTCTTGACAGGATTATACTTGTAATGAACAGGAGAAGCAGGGCAAGCCAAGTGATAAATTTGATCAACTTCTAACAAAATTGGCTCAACGATGTCGTGTCGAATGAGTTCAAACCTTGGATTCTTGAATTGATGAAACAAATTCTCTTTTTTACCTGTAAAAAAATTATCAACAACAATAACACTATCTCCTCTTGCTAATAATCTATCCACCAAATGACTTCCAACAAATCCTGCTCCTCCTGTTACTAATATTCTCTTAGTTTTCCCCTTCAATCCCAATGGAACCTTTGCACCTACAACAACAAAAGTCCATCAGACCTCTCTGTGGCAAAGTCGTTTGTTAAGATATTTTCTAGCTATTGGAACGAGTAATGGAACATAACATGAGCAATAAGTTCTAGAGAAAATGTGGTCGTTATAGTTGATCAAATGTTATAAAGGATGACTGTTACAGAAAAGTTTGACTGTATTTATTAAAATCTTACGCATTTTGTTTCTACTAGCAGAGTTAGAATAGAGTACGAGTTCAACTGAACACATTATTTTTCAAAAAGGATAGAAAAAAGCTAAACAATTAAGTGTTAGTCATAGATGCAATGCAATTTCATTTCAATTAATTGTAATATTAGATCTTTATGGATCATAAAAGAAGGTATTTGACGATACAAAAAAGGTTGAACCTTCTGTCAAGATGACATATTTTTATTCCAGCTGCAAATATATATGTGTGCTAGAGAATTAGCTAAAAATTAAATTTTAAACTTGTAATTTCAAAATGCAATGCAAAATCATGCCAAAAAGCATACCTGCATTAACGTGGTCAGTTTGATCAACCAACTCGTATGCAATCCTGCGAGGAATAGGATTAATATTCGATATGATTGTATCTTTAACATTAATCTTCTCCAAATCAGGCGTTAATGTGGGAGAAGACACACAGAAAATGACAGTTGATATAGCAATTCCAATTAAAAGACACAAAAATCTTTGTTTTTCAACAACATATTGAATTGAATTTCTTAATGAAAATCTCTTCATGATATTGTGTTTTTCAACGTAATTCTTCTGAATCACTTCACGATTATCGTTAGATCCCATGATGACAGTAAAAAAAAAACTGTTAATATTTTTTTTAATTGTTCTATATATTTTTATTAATTTTTTTTTGGGTGGAGATCTAAGAATTTGAGGTCATAAGAATAAAAAAAAATGGAGGGATTTGCTTGAATTTTGAAGACTAGTGGCTTTATTCACTTTGCTTTTAGCAATTTAAGCTATTCCAAGTGTAATTATTTTATGGTTAGAAATAATTTGGATTTTCAATCTTATATTAGTAAGTAGTAATACAAGTGGCGGCGGAGAAAGAATTTTCAGTAAGAAGGTTTAAAATCTAAAAACTAAACACACGAACTAGTCGAAGGGTGTTCGATATCTACACTATGTACATAATAAACAATTTTAACCATGTATAAATAGTATAATCTTCTGAAGGAGGTTCGGATGAACCTCCTCATTATAAGGTGGTTTCGCCACTGAATACAATCACTAATTGTAGAGTCGCGATGGGATGAACAAGATCTATTCATATGTAATTAGCCTAATGTTTCGAGTTTGATTGAGTCCCAAGAACGAAAAAAAATAAATTAAGAAACGCTTCCTCTTTAATGAATTTTATGTGACAGAAATCTATAAAAGTAGATTGTTTTGTACTTCCTTTCCTTTTGTGTTTTGCTACTTAGTATTTTTCCAAAATGTTTTTGAATAAAGAAACATGATTGGTGAGAATTTATTTAGTTAATTTTAATTTTATTAAAAACTTGGGATTGAGACGTAATTCTAGTTATAACGAAATTATAGTTTTTTTTTTATTTTGTATAATAATGACTTAATATGAGCTTAATTGATTAGAACGACATTCATATAGTCGAGAGGAGAAGACATAGGGTAATAGGTATGAGTTTTTTCGTCTGATCTCAAAAAAATTTAGCTCTCATTTTTTATATGTGTTAAAAATCTATTAAATCAATACGCATAATAAATTTTTGGACATATTACATTATTAATAGACTATAATAGAATTTTTAAAATTTAACTCATGAAATTTAAATCTATAAACTGTTTAATGTATAAAGTGATCTTAAGTTGGATGAGAAGGAAAATAAAGGTAAGTGTCCTACTAACCCCATCACCTTCTAAAAAAAATCTTAAAATATCACTATATTAAACATTATATTTTAGAAAAGTATCATGAATTCGTCTTGACAACTTTATATATTAAACCAAATCAAATATTATCAATCATGAAGTTGAAAATTGAAACAAATCAACACAAAATACTTGTTGCTTCTTTTATTGGTTTCTGTACGATTTGATTAAGGTGGTAAAACAGCAAAAACTACAAAAGGAGGGGTTTTAATGTAATTAAATATAATTATGGGTCTCAAACGTAAATACCATCTTCTACATCCCTAGGCTAAAAATCACAAGTATTTTGTGTGCTCAAACAGAGAGTATTTACGCTTATTGAAGCTCAAGTCCAACTACGACCCTGCCGTATTCACTCCCCTCCGGTGAGTCCTCCACTCTCCGTCGAAGTTTCCGGTGCTGGTCACCTCCACTCTGATTCACATCTGTATATATTTCTCATATTTTTCTCGTTATATTAAAACCTTCAATTTTTTTAATTATTTTATGGGTTTTTTTAGTTGTTATTTTTTTTATAATTCTATTTGATTGTTCTAGCTACATTTTACTTTTGTTCTTATTTGTGCTATGAATCGTGATGATTTGACTCTATAGGAGCTAAAATATATGGTGGAAAATGAAAATGAGTTTTAGGAATTAGGGTTTTAGGACTTGTAACTTTTTTTCTTTTTGATAACTGTGGTGTGTAGGCCAGATTTCTCGTAGTTCCACTAATTTCATGGGATACTTGACGTGCCACCTTCCACTAGCAACACGTATTAGGTAAATCTGATCACTAAGTCTAGGATAGATGGGAAGAAATCACCTAGTGTTTTTGTATTTTAGGACTTGTATGTAATAGATATGATGTGAATTTTTAAGCTCTTGAAATCAGTTATGTTAATGTATTGAAGCATGCAATTGTGCTTTATTTGTTTGTGACTCGCTTGGTTTTGGCATGCAACTCTGGAAGTAATTGAAGCATCCATGAAATTGCATTGTTTAAGGATTTATCGAATATGAAGAAGCTATAACGGATGACTTAGCAGTCAACTATACTTTAAATGCTATTCCTTTTTATTCGTAGTATTTTATTAGCTCATATAAGGTCCATAGGTTGGGGTAAGGTCTGCATATAGTCTATTCTTTCGCACACCCCACTTGTGGGGTGCAGTTTCACTAGCTATGTTGTTGTGGATTTTTGTTTATCGGCTGTATAGATTATCTGTATTGGTTCCATTTAATTCTTGTACTAAATTATTCACCTTATCAGGAAAATTACGGGTTCTCTACTCTACTAAATAATTTATCTTTATAAGGTAAATTATGTGTTCACTAAAGTTAGAGGTTCTCTAAATCTCGTACTTATCCTTTATACGAACGAACTATGAATGAGTTATTGGGGTAGAGGAGCAAGCACAAAAGGATGCAGCATCAATGTGGTCCTCCCTCCTCCTCTTGCTATCCTTTTATGGTTCTTTTGAAATGTTTTAGTTAGACTTTGCGTAGAGGAGGATATTGTTACTTGTATTTTGGAAAGAATATAACTGCACATTATTGTACGCCAAATACTTTCTGTTCCATCTTATTTTGAAATGTTTTATTTAGACTTTGCAAATTGTACTTACTAGCATCTATTTCTGTTCCTCTAACAATAAATGAGGAAGCAATACTGTCTGTAAAAATCTATGCCTTGAGACATTACTCGACCGTCTGTCTAAAGTCATTCTTTTGAGCTTGATTTCGTTTGATTTGTTTCCAATTCCAGACTTGAAAATTATTGACATCTGAAGAAGTACCAAAGAAAAGCTACAAAATGTCTCGGAAAGGATTGATGGAGCAGGACCTGAGTAAGTTGGATGTAACAAAGCTGCATCCACTTTCACCAGAGGTCATTTCTCGTCAGGCTACGATAAATATTGGTAAGCTGATCACTATTGAACTATGTAGTTCTGTATGTAAGCTGCAATTTGGTTTCTAGGTATTCATTGGGAAATTCTTTTACACATTACTGGCATCAGCCTAAATTTAAGTTCGTTATCCAGGTACCATTGGTCATGTGGCTCATGGAAAGTCAACAGTTGTAAAAGCTATATCAGGAGTGCAGGTACGTCTGTGTTTTGGAATCTGGACCTTCACTTAAGTATGTCTTCTCTTTTATCAGTTTCTTTTTAGATATAAAACAAACATGTATTTCCAGTTACAATGATCAGCGTATTAGTATTATATTTTATATATATAAGAAAAGATCAAAAAATTGTTTTATTTCCTTTGTCATCAAAATAATTCGTTAAATTTTTGAAATAAAATACTAATATGTTGATCATTGTGACTGTAAATACAGCCTTATATTACTTTTGCATTTATGGTCTGTGGATAAACCATTTGAGCATGTATTAAATGTCTTGACCAGTTCACTACTATTTTTGTAGTTTGCATATTTTTAATAAAAAGTATTTCGAGGTTGATTAAAAGAAAAACTAAGTATGTCAAGCTATTCCCTCTTTTTTGGGTTATGATGGAATATAGTTACTCTCTGGTGCCGAAGAATTGTGTGCAGCCTATATTATGGCATGGGATGAACCTCCTTATTATTGGAAAGTGATTTGGGATATTTAGTGTTTGATATCATTCATGACCCACATGTGTTTATAGCTCATTCTGAATTGATTGCCTTGATAAGCGTTCCATCAATACATTTTTGTGGGCTTATGTCACAGACTTTAATTGTATTGCATATGTAATAACGTACTCAGGCCACGAAATTTTTTAAAAACTAAGCACATACTGATTTGGGGCAACCTTAAATTTTATATCCTGTAGAAGGAAACTAATTTTGTGTCTTGCTTTATTTATGCAGACTGTTCGTTTTAAAAATGAGCTAGAAAGAAACATCACAATCAAACTTGGATATGCTAATGCTAAGATATATAAATGTGAAGAAGACCGCTGCCCTAGACCCGTGTGCTACAAGTAAGTACTTGAATTTGATTGGAACTGTTCTTTGCCCATTTGGGGTCACTTTTATATTGTAACAATATCCTTTTACAGGGCATATGGAAGTGGAAAAGAAGACAGTCCCATGTGTGATGTCCCTGGTTTTGAGAACTATAGGATGAAATTGCTGAGACATGTATCTTTTGTTGATTGCCCCGTAAGCTTCTCACCTACCATTTACAGTAGATATTACTGCTGTTTTACCTGGTTACGGGGTCACTAGAGAAGATGATAATTCTTTGTTGTCTGATCTAGTGTGAATATAAATACTCTAATCAAAATCTTAGGCTGTCACAATTTAGGAAATACACCAACATGAAGATATCAAAATAATCTTTAAATGGATCATTTCTCTTTTATTTTTTGTGTTTTGATGAAGTTCTCTATGTCTTCAATGGTCATGCCACTTACAGTTTCAATTGTCTTGGATTTGATGAAAGACTAGAAAATTTTGTTTCCCTTAGTTTCTGGCTCCTAATTGCCCCCAGGACTGTAGTCTTTTGGTAAGAGTGCGCCCTGCAATGTGTGGGTTAGGCTCTCATAACTGGTATTTAAGTAGAGAGAGTAGAGAGGTTTGGGCTATTAGAAATAGTACATGGTATATTTAGACCCAAAGTATAACAAAAAGGGTATATTTGGACTAAAAGTATAACGAGGGGTATATTTAAACTATTTCTAATGGTACAGGAGATATATTTGGCCCTTCTCTGAAGAATAATTGGTGAATCTCATATCTGCATCTGTTACCTCCGTGAGAATCTGTAAATATTGTTATTGTGATCTCTTGATAAGTCTGTGAGGATGCAGTAGGTTTGTTAACGTCATTCATTTGTGTGGAGAGATTCTTTTCTGCAGGCAGGATACTTTCAAGTTTGTGTATTAGTAAATACTTTTCAATACTAAGTGAAACTACTTTCTCTTGTAAACTTCCATTGGCTGCATTGCAGATCACTTTTGGAAGGTACAGTGCAGAACCCTTACATGTTACAACATAGGCTCCATAATCCGAAGTTACCCCTTTTTAGAGAAAATAAGGGGAAAAAAGCTCTTTTTTTTGAAAAAGAACTGCCATTGGCTGCATTATAGCTCCCTTTTATAAAGCTTGGAACCCTTACATCATATATGCTACAAATACTCGATATACCCTTTACAGAGTATAAGGGGATAGAACACATATGGTGACATGTCTGCAGTAGTCAAAATGATCTTGACAAGCTGATGGTCTGACCTGCCTTTCTGTTATCTATAGTTTTCTTGTCTATTGGTCTGATCTGTAGGATTCTTTTTGATCCATTACCTTTGCAACAACTTAAGAAGATAGCACATATGTTAGCCAGTTATGTTCTTTTGCGAGTCTCTGCACTACTCTTTTGCCATATGTCAAATCTGTAAAAACTTCCTCTCCATCTAGTCTTTGCCTAGTACCGAGGTTCATTCTCTCAGTTTTCTCTGTCAGTAAGAATTTAATTTCCTGATATAGAACGCTTCTGTATTATGAAATTTGCTGCAGGGTCATGATATTCTCATGGCTACAATGCTTAATGGAGCTGCAATCATGGATGGAGCATTACTTCTAATTGCTGCTAATGAGAGCTGTCCCCAACCTCAGACTTCTGAACATTTAGCTGCTGTTGAAATTATGCGCCTTCAACACATAATAATTCTCCAAAATAAGGTTGATCTAGTTCAGGAAAATGTTGCCATTAACCAGCATGAGGCAATTCAGAAATTTATTCAGGTTGGTGCAATTAGTTTACGTCCTTGCTCTTTCTGTGCTTGATCTTAAGGCAGAACTATTGTACCTAATTTCAATAGGGAACTGTTGCTGATGGTGCCCCAGTAGTCCCAATCTCTGCCCAATTGAAGTACAACATCGATGTTGTCGCTGAATATATTGTGAAGAAAATTCCGATTCCTGAGAGGAATTTCATTTCACCACCAAATATGATAGTCATCCGATCATTTGATGTTAATAAACCTGGTTTTGAAGTTGA
>JBDJHY010000014.1:17845929-17859406 GCA_039654485.1 Withania somnifera | reverse complement strand
CATATTTCTGGCCTGAGACATTCTTGGTAATGCCAAGGTATTTTTTATTCATTTCATTTATTGTCTCAACATGATATCCATTTTGGCGGATATCCTTGAAACTTAATAGTTTCTGGGGATTTAGAAGAAAATAAAGTATCTTCTATGAACCAGTCTTGTCCCCTTAGGTAGAAATATAGTAGCACTTTCGGAGCCTTCAATCAATTTGGAGTTACCAGAAATTGTTGTAACATTTGATTTTTTCCTCAGCAAGTAAGAGACGTATTTCTCATATTTGAATATAGCATGAGTTGTTCCACTATCAATTACGCAGATATTATCGTAATTGAGTATTGATCCAAATAAAACTTAAGGTACATCCATATTTTTCTCAAAATGAAAGAATAAAACAAAGTAAATATTAAGTGGTTACTATTATACAGAGTTTTACATAAACTTTTATTTATTTACAAGTCTTACAGAGATACATATATACAAGCCATTAAAACGATAGAACTTAAAATTATTTGCATTATTGAGGGATCATCACCTATTTAGTGATCCACTCTTCCTTCAGGGAAAAAAAATTAACTACATCAAGGTGCATGAGTTCAATATTATCTTCGGTGATAAAATTTACCTCTACTTTATTTTTCTCCCTTTTTAGGGAGGCTTGATATATTTAGACCAAACACTGTGACGCACGACAGGTGCGTGACCAGTGTCCTTTTCCTCTACACCTATGGCACAAGTTCTCTGAAATTTTCTTGGGTACTGTATCTTACCTATCATCCCTCCTTATGGGTCGTTGTTCATTATTTACGGTACGACGACCACCACGACCATCATTTCTTCTTCGATCATGGTCATGACCATGTATGGGGCCACGACATCATCCATGCTGTTGAAAATTTACCTCATTCACTTCAGGAAATGAAGCAGATCCAGCAGGTCAACTTTCATGGTTTTTCATCAATAGGTTGTTATGTTGTTCAGCAACCAGAAGGTGTGAGATTAATTCATAATATTTTGTGAAACCCATACCTCAATATTTCTACTGCAGGAGCATAATCGAGACAGTGATATTCTCCCTGCATACCTTCAGTTGCGAAATAATTCTAAACGTTGCAGAATTATATTCAGTTATAGTTTTAAAATCTTGTAACCTCAAATTTAGCCACTCATGACAAGCTTGTGGAAGGACGACCAACTCCAGGTGGTTGTATCTATCTTTCAGATTATTCCACAGTTTAATGGGATCTTTAACTGTCAGATATTCCATTTTCAAACCCTCGTCAAGGTGGTGTCGGAGAAATATCATCGCCTTGGCCCGATCTTGGACCGATACCTGATTTCCATTCTTGATGGTGTCTGCCAGACCCATCACATCTAAATACAACTCGGCATCCAGTACCCACGACATGTAGCCTTTTTCCAATATATTAAGGACAACAAATTCAAGTTTACTGATATTAGACATTATAATAAAATAAAAAATTACCTTCTTTTATAATATTTACTTAAACTGGCAGAGCCTCGTGCTGATAACATGTTGTAAAATAAAATACAATACACCAAATAAATTCTAAAAGAGAAAATCTCTAAAGATGGAAAGTTACTATAAATAGAAATGAATTAAAAATGAAAAATTTATAAAATTGGAAAAACATCTAAAAATTTTAGCCCATCTTTCTCATATTTATAGCCACCGTGTTGGTTGACACATAACATAACAAGTCATTAGTCACCAAACATGGTGGCTTAGTTGGTTGTCATGTGGCTAAACATAAGCTTAGTCATTAAGCCAAATATTTAGCCACATGGCAACATAGTATGCCTACAACACTTGGCTAAATATTATGCCTACAACAAATAATTATTTTTAGTTCACATTCTAACATTTTTCTATGATTAACTATTTGATCTATTTTTAGTACTTAAATTAAGTAACAAAAATTTAAAAAATTCAACATAAATTCAAATATATCCATGATTTAAGATATAGATTATAAATAAAATTTAAAAGTACAAAATTGAAACTTTAAATAACTACCACGCTTTTCTTATAATTTTTTCTTAAGAATAAATTCATATATAGTAAAACCTAAAAAGAAAATAGAAACTTTAGAAACCTTCTACAATTTTAATTTAAAAATAAAAAAAATCATACATTCATAACTTTTATAATTTTAAAATTAAAAACGAAAAATTAAACAATAAATAATAAGATACACTCTCGGATGCATGTTTAGGCTAGCTTACTAACGTGTGCCTTCTCTCCGCCATGACTAAAAGCAGTAGGGGTAGACCATGGAAAAAGGACATCGCACTGTTGAAGGGGATTCATTAGGATGCTGTTCTAGTATCTAATGGAGAACCATTCAATCATAGTTCACAGAGTAAGAAAATTAAGAAGATTATAGACAAAATAATGTTAGCTCTAGATTGGGCTGAGCTTAACCCAGTTCAACACTTGGAACAAGAGGCGAAGGAAGCTGACTCTAGGTTAACAATTAGGGTTAGGGAGACAGAGGACAAAAAGAAGATATCAAAAGTAAAAATATAATCCGAGATGAACGTGGATCAGGAAGCAGATCAAGGTAAACAAACCATAACTTGGAATGGTTTATTTGCCAATAATAGTGCGGCAGCAAACAATATGACTTTATCCTTTATCCCCCCAATGGTAATTGATGGTAAAAAAATTGTAGTTGTGAAAAGTACTAAAACCAATGATCAACCTAAAAAATGGGAAAATGCTTTAATTTTGTATACGATGGAAAAACACATTCTTCTAGTTACATGAATGCATACATATCAAAAAATTGGAATTCAGTGGCAAAGACTACTCTGAGTCGGCACAATGAGGGTTATTATATAGTTAAGTTTTCTAAGTATTGTTGATAGAGATGAAGTGTTGTATTCTAATCCTTACACTCTTAGTAGCAAGCCCCTAATTCTTTCTCTATGTTCCCATCCTTTGATTTTAGTCGAGATTTTCCTAGTATATAAGTGAAATTTCCAAATTATCTGTTAAACTATTGGGTTTCTATTTCTTTAAGCAAGATTGCTAGCAAAATAGGTGAGCCAATATTTGCCGATAAGTACACCAAAAAACAAACTCGTGTTTCCTATGCTAAAGTTTTGGTGAATGTGGATATTATTCGGGAGATGCCAAAGGAAATAATTATAATTGATGAAAAAAAAATATTCAAATTCAAAAAATAGTATTTGATTGGAAGCCTTTGTTCTGCAAAGTTTGCAATCAACATGGGCATAGCAAGAGAATCATGCTAAAGGAGGACAAAAGGGTAATAGAAAACTAGTTCAAAAATGGCGGGCAAGGAAAATATAGTAAAGGAGAGTAAGAGAGAGACAGAGCCCAACTAGCAAATAACTAAGTTGATACAAGAGATCACAATAGCCCATACTGATGATCATAATGAGAAAATTACACAAGCTAGGATGAGAAGCATAATATAGGAGAAATCATGACTCCAATGCCAAATGAATGGAAAATATAACAAGATCTGGTAGAATGGGAAGTATGTCATGTGTATCATTAGTGCAGAAGGGTTCAAGTTCCATATCATAGGAGAAAGGTTGTTCTAACAGATTCTCCTATTTGGAATTTGATCATATCCATTTAGACCTCCAAATTGGAGGGTAAAATCTTGTTAATGAATGGATATTTTGGAATATAAGGGACATTAATTAGTCATTCAAACAAAGGGATCCGAGGGACTACTTACAGAAACATTATATTAGTTTAGCTGATTCGATGGAGACAAATATGAAAGAAAAGAGCTTGTTGGCAAGTGTAAATAAAATAGCAAAGGGATGACAGTTTACTTATAACTATTCAACTACTAAAAATGGTAGAATATGGTTGATGTGGAAAGCAAATGAGGTGGAACTTTCAGTGCATGAAACACATAGTCGATTTATTCAATGTACAATAGAAGATAGAAGATCATAGATCAAAAGTCTTGTAACTATAGTCTATGAAAACAATTCTCAAGAGGAAAGAAATGAGCCTTGTGAAAGTTTTATGAGAGTAGGTGCTCATATTAATACACCTTGGTGTATATGTGGAGATTTTAACTCTCTCCTGACATATTAGGATAGGAAAGGTGGCCAGCCTGACAGTGATAATAAGATCAGAGATTTCAAGCAAGTAATTGATAATCTGGTTCTAACAGATATAAAATAAGTTGGAAGAGTATTTATTTAGGAAAAATGCGCACATATGGAATAAGATTGACAGGACTTTATGTAATAAAACACGGGTCTCACAGTATGGTTGTATCACTGCACACTCAGGGATAAACATTTTTCTGACCATACCCTAATATTTCTGAAAATCTCCACCAACAAAGACATAAGGAAGAAATCTTCTAGATTTCTTAATTGTTTGGCTGATGTAAAAGGTTTTTTTACAGATAGTGGAGAATATCTGGGGAACACTAGATTAGGGTATTATTATGTTTAGGCTATAAGCCAAATTGCAACATGCAAAGAGCTTCTCAAGCAACTTTACAAAAGAGATCTAGGTAGTTTTGATTTAAAGGTAAAGGAATTTAGAACTAGTCTTGAGGATACCCATCAACAAATTAACATTGATTTAACTGAAGTGCTCATGACTAGAGAAAATGAGACAATGCAAAAATTGACTAAATTGCTAAAACTTAAGGAAAAGATTCTCAAACAAAAGTCAAAAACCCACTAGATAATGAAAGGTAATAGAAATAAAAAATATTTCTTTAAAGATATGACGGCTAGAGCCAGTATAAATTATATTTCAATGATGAAAGAACACCAAGGTTACATTTTTCATAAGCACAAAGATATAGAGATAACTTTTTTGTATTTTTACAAGACATTACTGGGGTCATCTGCTAACAGGATTCCCTCAATAAATCTATCCATCTTAAGGAATGGGCCGAATTTTAATATACAATAGCAGATATTGCATGGAGAGGCAACTAAGGGGGAGGTTAAAGAAGCATTATTTAGCATAAAGGATTAAAATCCCCAGGTGTTGATGGGTTCGGCGCATATTTCTATAAAAAATCATGGAGAATTATTTAGGAAGATGTTCATGATGTTGTTTTGGAATTCTTTCAATAAAATAGGATGCTTAGAGATATTAATAACACTTGACCACTCTTATTCCCAAATGCTTTCACCCTGAAACTGCTAGAGATTTCAGACCCTTAGCTTGCTGCTACATAATTTATAAGGCAAACTCTAAATTCATTTTCAATAGAATTAAAATTGTGATTGATGGTTTAGTGGGGCAAGGTCTATCAGCTTTTATTCCCGGTAGACTCATAACTGATAATATAATTTTGAGTTATGAATTAGCCAAGGGGTATATTAGTAAGAATATTTCTCCAAGGTGCATGATTAAAGTGGATTTATAAAAAGCGTATGGGTATTTGAAATGTAATTTCATAGAGCATTTGTTGAAAGTTTTGGGTTTTCCTAAAAAAATAGTTACTTGGATCATGAACTATATTAGAATTGTGAGCTACTCTTTCTTGATATATGGTGAGATGCCTGGGATTATGCAAGTTATGAGAGGGTTTAGGCAGGAAAATTCTATGTCTCCATATATTTTTGTTTTGATTATGGAATATCTTAGTAGATGCCTCACTGATCTAAGTATAGATATAAATATCATTCAAGATGTAAAAAGTTGGGAATCACTCATCTTTGCTTTGTGGATGATCTACTTGTCTTTGCAAAAGGAGATGAGAAGTCTGTCAAGCTTTTACACGAGAGATTCTCTGAAACAACTAGATTGAAAACTAATTTGTCTAAAAGTCAGGTTTATTTTTAAAGTGTACATGTACACGTTAAAACAAACATACTGAATGTTCTTGGATATGAAGTAGGGGAGCTCCCTTTTAGGTATTTGGGGGTTCCACTCTCTACTAAAAGGCTCACAGTTGGACAATGTAAACCTTTATTGGATAAAATAACAACAAGGATTACTATGTGGATGACAAAGTAGCTTTCTTATGAAGGAAAGTTACAATTATCAAGACAGTATTTTTTGGAGTCCAGAGTTATTGAGAATAATTTTTTTAATGCAAAAAAAATAATTAAAATGATAGAGGCTTTTTGTTGAAGCTACTTGTGATCCAGTGAAGCTACTATCACAAAGAAATCCATGGTGGGCTAGAATAAAATTTGTCTTCCTAGAAATGGAGGGGGTTTGAATATTTTGAATTTGAGCATATGAAACCAAGTAGTAATTTGTAAGTTGTTGTGGGCTTTTTCATGGCGCAAAGACAGATATGGTCCAATATTCCTTTATTGTTGTGTTAAAAGATAAATAATGGATTGGATACATAACTACTATATAAAAGGACAAAATTTCTTCTTTATGGAAAGTCCCAAACAAGCTGCCTGGATGATAAGGAAAATATTTCAGGTGAAGCAGTATTAAAAAAGGATGGGAGACACTAAAAAATCATTGAAATAGGGTAATTTTCATCTGAATATTGCCTATAGCAACCTCATAAATGAGGTGGATAGAGTAGAATAGGGCAGACTAAGCGCTAGCATAGTAGAACACAAATATAATTTCATTCTATGACTATATTTGCAAGGTAGGCTTAGAACTAAAGACGTGTTGCTGAAATGGAGATTAGAGGTGGATTCAGGGTGTGTGTTTTGTGAAACTGGCATGGAGACAAGAGACCGTCTGCTTTTTGAATGCAAATTAACTCAAGAAGTATGGCAAGAAATGATCAAATGACAGTGCTGGACCGGGGGAAATAAAGGTGTGGGATACAGAGTAGAGATCGGTACAACAACATTCAAAAGAAAAATCGACAAGGAACAAAATATATGTATTTTTCAAAACAGGATGTCTACCAGATAGTAGCTTGTACATGCAATGAAAACTTCTATGTGTATAAAAATTCGTGAAAAATGAGATTGTTTAGATATGTAGATTCATTGAAAGAGTAGGTTTGTACACTTGTTTGTTGTAGTTTTGTGGTATTGAAAACAAAGCAGGGGCTGAAAAGGTTTCTTTCACTCTGATTTGTAAAGACTTCTATTGGTAATTAATAAAATTTTCTTTAATTCCCTTTATAAAAAGGCTCGAAAAAAATAAAATGCACAACCTACTCAAAATTTCAATTTTGAAATATCGAAATTATTAAATAAAATATAAACCTACAAAAACAGAGAAGTACACCAAGTTTCTAAAAATATCAATTTTAAATTTAAAATCCAAACTAACAAAAAAAACTGTATAAACTCACAGAAAAGGAAACTATACAACTTCCTTAAAATTTCAATTTTAAAACATCCTAAAAGATTCAAATTTCTGATTCAATTAAGAAAACTGTAAACTCACAAAAAAAAAAACTTCACATCTTTCTTAAAGTTTTCATTTTAAAATATATATCTATATATTATATTATATATTCAAAAAATAAGAAAGTCTCACCCAGGACCATGTCAATTGGTAATCTAGAATTAAGACATGTGTTAGATTTTAGGATAATTTAGTCATACTTGCTCCGTTTCATGTTATGTGACATATTTTTTTAAGCCATTCTAAAAGAGAATGTTACCTTATCATATTTTGTAATAATTTAGGTATGAATTTTTTTTACCTTTAATAAATTTATAACCATACAAATATCTAAAAATTATTTTTCACCATAAGTTTCTTTAGTCTTACTTTTTTCAAGTCAAACTATACAGGTTTTATGTTTTTATTTATATAATTCTTTATATTTTTTTTAAAAACAACCTTAAATTCTCACCGATTTATCATTATTTTATGTTTAATAAAATAAGAAAAGTAATGAAAATTATTAACTACCCAAACCTTGAATGAAGAATAATTTTTTTTTAAAACAACACTTCTTAACCTAATAAACTGCACGACTTCCTTATTCCTCATTTTGCTGCAAATACAAACCGTGATCCATAATTAGTAAATCAAGCAAAGCACATTTTTTTTAGAAGGCGAACTCTTTCTTCTTCCTTAAACACTATAAATAATTTTGAACTGTCTAATGAATTTATTTCTGATCTACAATTAGATTCATCAATCAATGGAGCAATTGCTCTTGACCTCATTCCTGCTAAATTCTTATAGCTCTTATGTTTTAGTGAAAACAACCGCTCCAAATGGATTTCAGTATCGTAGTATACTTTTAAACTTTAACAATGCCGTAAAAAGGGAAAAAACTAATATTTATCTTCATGGAACATATCATCCGATGAACCTGATATTTGAATATCTGAACATGGGTCATTCAGTAATTTATTTCAATATTGTTGCTGAGATATTTGAATATCTATGTATATTGTTGTTGTTGTTTTTAATATGGTAAGAGTCTGATTATGCTACTGAAATTTTCTTTTGCCGTAAGCAAAACATGAACGTGTTTCTTTAACTTTGGTCTACTAATAATAATACTTGACAATATGTTCATATTCTAACATTAATGTTCCACCTTTAAGTTTAAACTTCAGGTAAGACCCTTTAATACTGATAATATTGACAATCTCATTTTTCTGCTACTTTTATAATTTTTTCTAACTTTGTTTATTTTTTTTCGCTTGGTTTGATTAATGCATGAAATTTCTTGTGAACTTTGTTATGACTTCCTTGGAAAATTTCTTGAATAACTGATATAACAGGATAGGAAGTCCTTTATGGAGTTTAGATTTATAATATTTAGTAAATATATTTTTAGTCGAAAATAAAAGATGCATTTTTATAAAGTACAAGCAGTAACTATAGTAACTTTTTGTAATAACATGTATATTGTTTTCTTCTTTGAATTGATCTATTTTTCTTTTCAAAGCCTTGTGTTATTGATACATATTAACCACTTTTTCTGGATGATTAGTTAATTTCTTATCTCTAGGTTTATTTCTGTGCAAATTACCATATTTACAAGTGCACCAGAATTAGATAGGTTTGGTTAGAAAAATAGTACAAGAAAAAGAATATTTTTCAGTTGGCATGATGTAGGTCAAAAGCAGTTACTAAGTTTAATTACATTATTTGCCTAACATTTAATTTCGTCTGTAGATTTAGCTAACGAATTGTCAAATAACGTTGCTTTAAATTTAAAAGTTTTTTGTCCAAAAATCACTATAAAGTGTTTGTGCCATTTGCAATATCACTGCGCCTGTTAACCACAGTTTTTTAGCCATACTTTTCAAAATTAATCAGAAAATATAAAATTTCCTACATATTAGACCTTGTCGCGGTCAAAATAAGCATCATTCCCCTCCCTTTAATTATTCATTTGCCCCACCTTTTTTATTTCTATTATTGTCCTTTTTTTTTAATTAAACTCTCTCTTTCCCCTCCCAAATTCGACTTCTTCATCGCGATTCCTGATGGACTACTTCACTCAAAATTAAATGTTTCTTCGATAGAAAGTGGTAAAATCACTTCTTATTGGTAATATCTAGATTATTCATTGTCAATTTTTGAAAATAGGTTCTGTATTATTTTCGTTTATAAAGTTATGATAGGTTTCCTAGTCGTTACTTATTTTGGTGGGTTTCCTAGTTTTTAACAGCTTACTACTATTTCTTATTGGCAAAAGACTCGTTTGGCCAAGTATTATGTACCTCTCGATGAATATGAGAAGCACAAACTGGAACACGAGGCATTTAATTTTTCTTTTTTCCTACTTTGATTATGTAAATTTTCTAATTTTAGATTATGAATTTTGATTATATTGTATATTTGGCCTCTGTAAGTTCCTAAGTTAGTGGTGGGAGTAGACATCCCCAATGCACCATCTTTTTCGAGATAATGAAGTAAAAAATCTTTAATAGTAGGTATTTATTAGGTATTAGTTGATAAAAGCCATCATTTTTCCTTTTTAACAACTTTCATATCTATGGAATTGAGTTAAATTTGATCAGCTTGAAATATTGAAGGCTAAAATGTGATTATGGATATGTTTGGTGTTTGGACAATCAAGGCTTTGTCTTTTTCCACCTTAGCAGTAAATGACATTAACAATGGCACAAGATATTTGAGCAGTTGTAGCCTTGATCCAATTGGTTGCACTTCTCTTTTTATGCTTTCCTTTTTTTATATATATATATTTAGTAGCTTTGAAACTTTATTTATGTATGGTATTTTCGAGGCAAGATACTTTTAAATATATACAAATTAATGATAAATTTTTGTAATCAATTGATATTGATTTTCTGTTGCAACTTTTGAATCAACTTGTTTGCCCCCAATATTTGTCATTTAGGAACCTACTTAGAAGAAAGACTTGGTAGTACTAGTTCCCCTTGACAAAAGATGCAGTTTGGTGCATTGTTCCTCTGATCCTTTCAATCTTGATTGGACTTGTGAAGTCTTGCCACTAGACACCTTAAATTGCCTGCATGCGCTCTTTTAATGGAAGAAACAAAGGTCTTTTCTTCACACACATGCTACCGTGATACAAAAACATGTTGTCTAACAGCATTATTAAAAGAAAAAAACACAAAACTTCTAAGGTTCATGGGGGCTTTAAGCGCAAAATGCAAATAAGTGTGAGCTTTAATGAAAAAAGGCTGAAAGAGAAAAATAATAAAAATATATATGGTTAGTCCAAGACTAATAATTCTAAGCATGAATGACAAATATATGAACATAGAAGATAAAAATGATTATAGTATAAAGTATAATATCAATTATATAGTATCGCCTTTTTAGAAGAGACACACATTAGCAAGAAAAAATATGCCTTAGAATCTTGATAACACTATTGGAGCACACATTAAACGAAATACTCAACATGTTTTGATCTTCACTTTAGGAAATAACATGCTTGAAGCACGCCATTGAAAATATTATTGTCTACCATGATAATGGCTTTAAGTAAACTCGATAAAACACAAACGATAATATTCCCAAAGTGGAAGCTTAATTAGTCTTCGTGTGTTTATGTTACCTTTTTCATTCTTAAAGAAACGAACAAAATTTTTTAATATAATTGTGCATTAAAAAAAAATAAGTGCTTTGATAGACATGCCTGACCTAACATAACATTTTAGGTTGAGAACTAAGATTAGTTAGCTTTTCATGAAAATAAAAGGAGTAAAAGGTTAGCATACTATGGCCATTGACTTGTTTTGTGAATGTGATCTGTTTAATTATTAGAGAGAAATTTGTTTACCTCTTTAAACTTTTAGATATTATTCTTATAGTATGCAAAGTTCCTTGCCCCACGGTCAAGAAGGTCAAGATAAACATGATCTAATAGTTGTATCTTTATCTCTATGATTAAGGATATTTGTGATTGGGTATTTTCAGGGAGCACAATCACATGTGGGAAGTTCTAACTTGCAATGCATGTGTGGAGATGTTTGTTTTCCATTAGAAGTTGTCCAACCTGGGTTATATCATTGCGTAGTTTCACCTTCAACCACCCCTGGACTCGTAAAAATATATTTAAGTTTAGATGGTAATAAACGTATTAGTCGAGTCGTATGCTTTGATTTTCAAGCTCCTTCAGAATATGTCTAGACAAACCCTCCAGAGAACAAATCTATTTGGGATGAATTTAGAATTCAAATGAGGCTTGCTCACCTGCTGTACTCTATTGCTTCTAATCTTGAATCTAAAAATGGTCTTGAGGGTTTGGCAGCTTATCTAACTGTAAGGATTTAATTACACAATTTAAGGATATGATTGTAATGACCTTTTACGTATTTATTTACATTTTAGAGCATTTTGGTAGATGTCCTGGGTCATTTATAACCTGCTTGGCCCGGTAATCTGGCTTCTGGCGGTTTGATCAAGATTTATCTCATCTTTCCTATTTTAGAGCCTGAACTTAGGTAATCATTGACTTTAGTCAACATTCCCTCAAGATGAGCTCATAATGAAATTAAATTCTGATAGTTCGCTATCTTTGGAACATGGATTTTGGTCTATGTAGACCCTTTATTCGGATTTAGGAGCTTACAGTGTGAGTTTATCTTATTTGACGAGATAACAGTTGGCCAACAGTTGAATATTTGACCTTAGTCAACATTTGATGATCGGAGTGTTGGATTAGAAATTGAATTGCGCCTTCAACAAAATATCGAGTTTAGATTAGAAAGAGTGTTGGTACGCTTCCCAAGGTGTCCGGTGTGATTTTGAGTTGTTTTGTGAATTTTGGGTAATTTTGATCAAAGTGTTGACTTGGTCAATATTTCTTCGAAATGACCTTATTTCAGAATTTTGATTGCACCATTGAGTCAGAAATGTCACTTCAGATGTCTGTGCATATCTCATTTATGTGCATTAGGCTCTGAACACATTCTAAATGGTATTCAAAGCCATTTTGCAATGTCAGGTTTGCTGTAAAAGCAACAACTGGTGCAGACCACCATTGTTCTTCAAAATCACGAAGGGATGGCACACGAGCATGAAGGTCATCCTTTTCCCATCTAAGAGATCGCAACACTATGCTTTTTTCTTTATCGCGATAATGAGCCATGAAAAAATCCTCAGCCTCACAATCGTGATATACTGCCACCCGATCGTGAAGGCTTAACGCCTGGAAGTATATATTTTCCCTCCTCGATTTTTCAAGACACACTTCACTCTCTTTTCTTACTCTACTCCTCTCTCTAAGCTAAGAAATTATTGGTGATCATATAAGTGTAAGAAACCCATCCTTCTTGTTGATTCTTGATCTTTTCATCATCTTGGGTAAGTTTCTCCTTTGTGAGTTTATTTAAAAATAGTGATTCCACTATTAAAGACTTGGGGTAATTCATTGGGATGTTTGCTGAGTCCATTTTAGTGGTATTTGAGTGATCATTGTGGTGCCTGGGACTACACTTTGCTTCATAGTTGATTTCCCATCTTCCGCTCGATAAGCAATTCTCCATTTCTTTATTATAAATTACGTAAAGTTTGATAACTTTTCTATATTCTTCTTCAGGAATTTTGAACCCCAATTCTTACTCGAATTATACTCATTTTGGAGCATGAGTTTTTGTTGTTGCCGGAAACTCCGTGACAAAGTATGTTTTTGGGTTCGGTTAGCAAGTCCTGCAGGCCCGTTTTAGGCTAATTTTTAGACCAGTCTGGTATTTACAATAACTTATATCATTAGCTTCATCTTGACGTGCGGACTCGTATATTATCAATTTTTAGGCCATTCGAAGGTGTTTGACATCAGACGAGTTGATCTCCATGTGCTGTAAGCAGTATTCACTGAACGACAGGTAGGATACTTGGGCTCACTCTGGGTATATAGATTGTATAATTATGCTAATTATCATCCATGAGTTTGGATTACTCGGTCGATACCGTGACCCTTGACCTCTTATTCTATTCTACTTTATCTCTTTTTTTCTAACGACGCTAGGTGTAATACAATGCCTTTGACCTTGTATTTGCCTTGTAATGTGTAATGACCCTCATGGTCATTTATGATAAATATGTGACGTCTTGCATCTTAGAGCATTTCAGCAGTTGCCCCAAGTCATTTATGAC
>JBDJHY010000014.1:17830477-17845066 GCA_039654485.1 Withania somnifera | reverse complement strand
TCCATTTTGTTAACAACAACATACCCAGTGTAAGCGGGGACTTTACCTCTACCTTGTAGAGATATAGAGGCTGTTCTGTTTCCTTTCTGTCAACAGTTTATGGAAAGTCAATACTCCGGTCAGTGCTTTCTTGGTTATCCTAGAAGCCAGTTTCCCAAAGTGACTAGGAGTCTAGGGAAAGCCTCTATGTCTAATTATAGAAACTAAGAGAGTCAATCATTTTATGTTTTCTGCTGTAGTCCTTCCACTTTCCACCTACTATAGGAACTGAATGAATCAGTAGGCAGCATTTGATGTTTTCTATTGGTGTCTTTCACTTCCCACCCCCATAGAGCAAGAAATGTGTTGTGTGAATGGTCTAGTTTATTTCCTGCTATTGGCACTTTAGGTTGTGAGAGCTGTCTCCCAGCTCCAATCTGCTTAACGAACGAGTTGGGTTGCAAGAATTACCTCCTGGATCCATTCTGCTTAGTCAAGGAGTCCAGGTTATTGGGTACCTTGGAAGTTTTTCATGTTCGAGTATAGGAACTTGGTTGTTGTGTGTTGATGCAATTGCATGCTGCAACAGATGATGCCCTGGTTTTATGAACTTCTCAAACAATGTTGTCTGGGGGACCACCACGCTCCTCTCTTCTCGCAAATGCGTACGCCCCCTCATCAGCATCATTAGTTGACACTTCAAGGGAACTTTAAGAACCAAAACTGAGAAGAAAAAGAGTGGGGTGCTGATCGAAATGGGAGCAGGTTTGAAAAGGGATTTGTCAGTATCTATGGAGTAATGAATCTGGGCCTTTCCTGTCCACAGAAGAAAGCCCTGACCATCTTTGAGTCAAGGAGGCCGACACTAACCCAATATCTTCACTTGACATGTTTATCGAGTTCCATTAACCTTAAAGCTTCAAATGTTCCTGCTCCTTGCTATCCATATGTACTTACTGCAAGAGTGCTTGTTTGATTTTTCTCTTAAAAAGGATACTACTCGGTACTTGTCTCGGTGGGAATTGGAAGGTAGTAAGTATCCTGTAAAGTAGTTAGGGTGCGCGTAAGTTGGACCTGTACACGCCACTTTAAATAAAATGAAAGGTAGGAAATGGGCATCTTCCTATTATAAGATCGAAGCAAATAACATGTGCCACGATGACAAATGTGGTGTTAAAACTAGAGCCCTCTTAATATGATGGTGGACAAGCCTTAACGAGGACACGAAATTCCTCAGGGGTTTTATGCGAAACCCATAATGAAAGATGGACCAACAACAAAAATAGATCGAAATGAAGAACCGACATGACATGCTAACAACGGCACACGTATAACACCTAAAGAAAATTTCACAATTAGAAATAAGAAAATGAAAAACTTTTTATGATATAAACACAAATTAAATAGGTAAATTACATAATTAACCAAGCATTTTTGTTATATTTATTATTCCACTACTGTAACAAAAATTACAAAATATACCACTTTTAGAGGTGATATATATGGAGAGTCACGATATATAACTTGTGCGCCATACATAACTCACGATATATCGTTTACATCGTGACTGCACAATGTATTGCATGTCTAACCATGTGTCTGAATGATTTAACATGTATCTTAATGTATCTAGAAGGTTACTTGAGTTATGTTTCGCACTCAAGTTGTGTATCGCGATCCTTTGTATGTATTTGTGTTTTTTGAGTTATTATCGCAACTCTCTATATATGTCGTGATCCTCCATATGTATCGCCCTTAAAAAAAGTTGTATGGAATGTAATTTCTCAAAGTAGCTATATGATAAGTAATTATCTCTTATAAAAACTTATTTTATATAGTTTACCCAATTAAATACACTCGCTTATAAACTCGATAATAGTGTAGCCCAATTAGGGGTGTGTATCGGTCGGTTCGATTTATCGATTTTTCATTTTTAAAATGCTAAACCGATGGCGATAACCAAACCAATAAGATATTTATTATCGATTTTCTATTTATTGATTTCGCTCTTTAATGATTCAATTTCTGTTTAACCAAAAAGAAAATGCAGCATTTGAAATAAACATAATTGTTGCATTTTAGAGAAATAAGAAAATTGCCAACATCGTGTATACACAGTGTTCATAATGTACAACAAATAAAAAACTGAAGGTACTTTTATATTTTAAAGGTTTTCAATAATATGTAAATTTATAATATATAATCAGCGGTAGAATAATAACATAGATATTCAGTACAGTCTTATTGGTTAGCGGTTATCCGATAACCCAATATCAGAAAATCAAAATTGAACCAATAACGTGATAATTTATTTTTATAAAATCATTAAAACCTGTTAATTCAGTAACCCGATAACAATAAATCCATAACATTTTTCGGTTTACTTATTTGTTGAAAGGATCTTTTGGGAAAATTACTCAAGCGCCAATATAGAGCCCATAATATCAAATTATCACAGAAGTTCATAATAATATCATAAATCACGGGTTTTCTAGACACATTTACCCACAAATACATCTTCTAAATCCTAACTTACACTATCCCCTTCCTTATTTCACTCTTAAACTACTCCACAAATCAATGTTTTTAATCTTTTACGAAATTCTAGTTATTCACTACTCTCACATAATGCTCCATCTTCAAACCTAAAATCTACAGATTCATCTATTTTTGTGCAAAATAAACATGATTTTTTATGAAGTTGAGATGAAGAAGTTGCAAATCCTCAGCTTTAAAACAGAGTTAACAGTGTTTTTTTCGAATTGATGTTGCGGTGTTGTTTTTTGTGGAGGTTTTTGGTGGAGCAATGGTTGGGCAGAAAAGAAAAGTGAACTGGTTGTGGTTGTTTGTTTCTTAATTGGGCGGTTGTGGTGTTTGGTGATTGTTTCTGTCGAGACAGAAACGATGGAGGTGGGTTTGATTTGGTGGTGTTGTTGATGGATGATGTTGGGTCGAAAAAATAAACAGTGGTTGATGATTGTTGTTTTGTTGAAAATAGAGCTTGTTGAAGCTGTTGTTTTCGTTGGACCATATGAATTTCTATGAAAACATATCCAAACCTGGAAAGATCCTGGAATTATAAATATTTTGAGGGAGAAGATATAACAACCAAAAAAATATTTATGATTTTTTTAAAACAAGTTCAACAAACTCTTTGTCAATTCAAAGTATCCTTGTGAATATACTTCAGTTATTTGAACTGAATGCATTTCTTTTGGTGATGGCGGTGCATGAAATAGTATTATTTGGCTATATTATGTAAAATATATCTGTAAATAAATAATTTTTTGGGTGCCGTATAAACTAATTTTGATGTATTTGTAAATAGATGTTGTTGTTGGTGCTGTATGAAATAGATTTGATGTTGGTATTTGATAAACTCTAAAACTAAAGTTTATGTTACAAAGATACTTGACAGTTTAGCACATTAAATATTTAACAAAGATACATCTTATTTGAAAATCTCAACATATTAAATGCATCGGTCAATAAAATTAAACACTGCAATCATTAACACAGATACAACAATATGTATCTAAGTTGTGCAGATATTTCAATTCTAAAATATTTGATTATATCTTTAAAAAAGTATGAGATTGATAATTTACCACCTTAATTATTTAACAAAAATAAATCTATCTTAATAAAAATACACAAATATAATAGTTTAACAAATTGATATTTTTTTATTTTAAGACGTCATTTACTAAAATATATCTTAAGATACCACAACCTCACAAAAATACCTCAAAATAAATTCTTTAATTTTTTTATAATTATTAAAATATATATAATAGCATTATATGCTAACTTAGATTTTTGCACACCACAAAATGCAAACATATAATAAGGCCACTTCTTTTTTCTTCATCAGTGGCATATTCTGCTATTTCCTGATAACCAAAGGGCATTAAGGTCATTTCATCAATCAACCCAATGTACTACTCCTGTGTTCCAAAGGTGGTCAGTTTGGGCCGGGCACGAAGCACTTCACAAAAATCCCAAAGAGCGAAGAGAGAGAGAGAGAGACGAGAAGCATTAGCGAAGCTTCGGTACTGCAAAATTAATCTCAATGGCGGTTAGGGTTTTCAATTTCAATTGATACCGATTTTATTTATTTTCACACCCCCAAAAAAGCCCTAAAAGAAAAAAAATTAAAAAACCCTAGTTTCGTCCCTCGCAAATTTGGGTTCGAAGGTTCTTATGGGTGCTCAAGAGAAGTCACAAAACTCTAGTAATCCGATGCAGGTTTGTTCTGACGAAAAATCGTTGCGTTATAACCGTAACAATTTACAAAATTGCACACTGATTTTAGCTCGTTTGGAATTATTTGTTATTGAATTGATTACAACCTAGCTGGAATTGGATATATTTAACTAGAATTTGAATTAGTTCTCTTGATTGTTCAGTTTAGAAGTCGTTGCTTTGCTTTATTAACCCTAATAAGGACTAAATTCACTCTGATTAGCTCTTTTTTTGTTTGGAATTAATTGTGCACCAAGTGTGTTGTCTAGTGGTCAAGCGGGTTGAGAACCTTAGGTTCAAATCTCAGCAGAGAGCAGAAATACGCTAGGTGATGCTTTCTATCAGTCCTAACCTTGGTGGACAGAGTTACCTAGTATTTGGTGTTGGTGGGATCCTGTGGATTTAGTCGAGGTGGGCAGAAGCTGGTATGGACAGCACGGTTATTAAAAAAAAAAGAATTGAGTACTTCTCAATAGAGAACTAGTTGGGATTTGGGGATTAACTAGCATTTGAATTAGATTATTTAGATGCTTTTAAGCGCTGTATGTAATGTTTGGGTAAGATTATGAGGTGCTTGTTTGAAAGTGAAAACAACAAAAATAAGCTAAAATACATAAGTTAGAGCCTGTTTGGATGGGCTTATAGCTTATGGTTCTACAGGAAAAAAAAAATCTCGGATTGAAAGCACCTAAGAAGCTAGAATTGATTACGTCTCGATTTTGAATTCGCTGGGATTGGATATTTAACTAGAATTTGATTATGTGTGATTTTAGTTTTAACTATTTTATGTTCGTTCAAGCTGCTTGGATATGCTTAATTTTACACCGAAGTTCTATTGGAAATATCCTGTTTATCTCTACGAGCATGAGGTAGGGGTAAGGTGTACATATACTCTAATCTCCTAGACCCCACTTGGGGGGTTACACTGTGTATGTTGTTGTTGCGGCTTTACAAACCTAAGGACAAAATTTACACTGATTAGCTCTTCCATTTTTTCCCTGGGATCAATTATATTGCGTCTCAATTGTGTAGTTGGATTACGTCTCAGTTTCGAACTAGCTGGAATTGGACAGTTAACTAGAATTTGAATATGTATCTGTTTAATCATTTTATGATGGATAGGTTGAGTTGGATGTTACTGTTTTTTTATTTAGTTTTTCTTTGGTTGGGGTTGGGGGGGAGATGTTTGAAGATTGAGATAAGAATTATGAAAAAATGTGCTTATGAAGTGGATAAGGGTAGAGGAACGGGCCAATTGTTCAATGAATTTCAACTGCGAGCACTGGTCTAGGGGATTATTGGGTATGAGGGGAATTTGCTTTTATTGTTGTCCTTGTGTTTGAGCTAGAATTGATTACTACTCAATCGCTAACTAGTTACTTATTGATATTTAACTTGAATTTTACTATATAATTATAGTTTTAACTAATTATGTTGGCTGTTAAGGTATTGTGGAACTCCTTGTTGGGACCAGATGAGATAAGAAGTATGAAAAACATGCTTATCAAGTGGAGGGGGGTAGATGGGTGGGCCAATTATACAGAGAATTTCAAACTGTGAGCTGCTGGTCTAGGGGATTTCTGGGTCTGAAGGAATTTGTTTTTGTTGTTGTCCTTGCGTTTGAGATAGAAATACAAGACTCCTCTCTCAGTATACCCATTATTTTGTCACTTTAGGACACATCTATAAGCCTATGGGCTTGGCTAAAGGTACCTGAGCACAAAAAAATCATATTTTCTGGGTTTTCTGATTTTTAACTAGAACTTGACTGTGTAATTTTAGTTTAACTATTTTATGTTGGCTGTTAAAGTATTGTGGGACTCTTTTTTTAAGGATTTGGTACTGGCTGTATTCTAAAACTACAGGTGGAGTTGGGGTTACTCTTTTTTTATTTAGATTTTCTTTTTATTTGAATGTGTGGGGTTACTAGGAGAGATTGGATGAGGAATGAGGTTATTAGGGACAAAATGGGAGTGTCTTCGGTGGAAGACAAGATGCGGGAAGCGAGGTTGAGATGGTTTGAGCATGTGATCAGGAGGGGTGCAGATGCCCAGTGCGGAGGTGTGAGAAGTTAGCTATAGATGGATTTAGTCGAGCTAGAGATAAACCGAAGAAATATTGGAGGTAGGTGATTGGACACGACATGAAGCAATTACAGTTCACCGAGGACATGACCTTAGATAGGAAGTTGTTGAGGATGCATATTAGGGCAGGAGGTTAGTAGAAATGAGGTATTTCTGTTTAGTAGGTAGGAATGCTTTGTTTGGTTTTCAGTATTCGGAGTTGTGCTTTGCTAGATTTTTTCAGCTCCCTTGTATTATGATAGATTTTCTTCCTTTATTTTGTAACTTATGCATTTCCTTGATGCTTTGTTATTTATATTCCGCTTAAGGGTATCCCGTTGCACTAAAGCTCCTGCTATGTGCGGAGTCCGAGAAAGGGCTAGATCACAAGTGTCTACTATATACAACCTCTACCCTGCATTTTTGCAAGAGGAAGTTATGTACACCGGCTGAACTCGTAACCTCCTTGTCACATGACAGCTTTACCCGTTACTCTAAGGCTCCTCTTCATATTTATATACCCCACTTCATAAAAAAAAGCAGTTTGTGGTTGGAAAATTCATTTGAAAAGTTGTTTTCAAGTCCTTTGGCCAATATTAGATCTACAAGTTGTGCTTGACAAGGTTTCAAAAGTGCTTTTGGGAAAAAAGTACTTTTTTCAGCTTCTGAAAAAACAAATTCTGCTACTACTCAAAAAACACTTTTTAAATTAAATAAGCACCTTGGTTTCCCAGTGGCTTTGGCAAACAGGCTAGTAGTTGCAAAGAATATAATATCATGTTTTTTAAAGAATATATGAAGGTGATACCAAATAGTTAAAATTCATTTAGGGAATTTGTCTTAAGAGGCATTTTATTTAGCAATGGGATGAGCCAATGGATATAGTGGATCTTCATAGCTTACTCTAGTTATATTGGGATTGTAACATGGTTGGTTGAACAACAGATTGATCGTAAGAGAAAAATCTAGTGTAGAGTTTGCTAGATTGATAAAACAAATATAAAGCTTCTTGGCGTGTATCAGCCGACATGTCAGTAGAGGTGGCCTTATACCAATTTAGGATAGCATCTTGTCATCTTTGTGCTGGTAGTTTGAAAATATAGATGGTGATTGTACTTATATTCTTATACCAGTAACTTTACCATCTGATACTTGTTGTGTAGCGAGTTATCATATTCTGTTGGATGTGAGATTGGGTATTAAATTACAATTACCTTCTCTTAAAAGGAAAAAAAAGGATATTGGGTATTAATCTCTATCCAGTTTCCTGCAGAAATAAAAAGATCTAGTACAGCTCTTTTATTTAGATAAAATATATATTACAGTTAGTAAGGGGCAATTAGGTTACCCCTTATTTCTTAAAAGGTGCAAATTCGTTGCATGAACAGCACTGCATTTGGTTTGTCGTTCCCAGCTGAAATAATTTCTCCAATTCTGGTGTGAAGGAGGGTTTGGAATATTTGTGTAGTTTGTAGCATCTTTTGTTCTGTTCACCTCTCTGTACACCAACGTAGATTTTCTTCTACATTCTTGTATCTCTATCTTAGTATTTTTTGTTAGAATCCCTCCTCCCCCCCAACCAACCAAAAAAACCTCTGAGTGAGAAATCTTTATGCTGTTTCCCAACTATGATTTCTATACAGGTCGAGGAGCTTTTTTAAGAAGCTTTGCCTGCTAATATGTTTAGCTTTGCTGTTGATCTTTATTCAGTTCTTGTATTACATCAATTTTGTAAGACTAACCTTTTTCTCATCTCTACTGCAGCGTGTAAAGGTCTATCGTCTGAATGACGATGGGAAATGGGATGATCAAGGGACAGGTCATGTTACTGTAGATTATATAGAGGTGAGTGTTTGTAGAATGCGATGTGCAGCTTATACCATTTTGTTTGTGTCGACAAATAACG
This sequence comes from Withania somnifera, assembly GCA_039654485.1. Lineage (NCBI taxonomy): Eukaryota > Viridiplantae > Streptophyta > Magnoliopsida > Solanales > Solanaceae > Withania > Withania somnifera. The sequence goes on along the minus strand of JBDJHY010000014.1, from coordinate 17,836,873 downwards.
TGTCATGGGGGCTGATTGGGAGGGGTTTAATTTTTGTTGCATCTGGTTGTGGATGCCAATGCAGAGATCAGAAGATCTAGGGTTGCTTGTATCTGATGAAGAAGATCATGAGACTTTGCTTCTGCACCGTATCAGTGCAGATGATATCTATCGGAAGCAAGAAGGTATCCTCCAGCTCCATAGTTTTGTCTCCTTTCTCCCTTTTTATAACTTCTGTTATGTTGTCAGACAGTTTCATGAGATGACATATTCTTCCTTTCAGATACAATTATATCTTGGAGGGATCCAGAATATTCAACTGAACTAGCTCTTAGCTTTCAAGAGACAACTGGTTGCTCCTATATATGGTAAGTTTTTGGAAACTAGTTTTGTTTTTTATCTTGTATTTTCTTGGTTAGACTGCCTTTCTTACTCGATTTTTTAAGGTTGCTTGGATTCTTCAAAATTTGTTGGAAACACTGGCAAGTGACACCTGTGTTTTTTGTTTTGTAGGGACCATATATGTAGCGTGCAAAGGAACATGCACTTCAGTAATCTTAATAGTGAGTCTACAGAGTAATCTTTTTAATTAACTGATGACTTGGATTTATGAAATCTTGACCTCATGAAGTCCAATAATCATGTGAAATAGGGGGTTTTGAGGGTATTTTCTGTTCATCACATGGTAGAGTGTTGAGTGTTTCTGGAAAAGAAGGGTAAAATTTACAAGGATGATGACAAAGGAAAGAATAAATTGCCGCCTTTTACAAAAATAGATCCACATAGTTCTGGGACACCTATCAGCGTGCTCAGATAACTTCTGATATTTTTATTGACTCATTTTGTAATACCTGTTGGAATAAGGTTTTATTTGCATGACGTATTTGTTTTTCTTCTTCTTTTCCCTGACTATTTTCAGATGAGACATTTCATAGTGTCAACAGTGATTTGAGGGAGTTGCCCCCGGTTGAACTTTCTACGCTTCCCTTGATATTAAAGGTTTATCTGATTGTCATCCTTTCAACATTTTTTGTCTTAAATAGTTCAAATGTCTTTTTATTATATTGTCTTGATAATTACCAAATCTCTAAGTTGCACTCAAGGGTGTACCCTAGTAATCAAGGGGGTGATTTTCATTTCTTTTCGAGATCTGGGTTCAAATCCCAGGTGAGACTTCCTCCATTTTCCTAAGCTTTGGCGTACAAAGTTACTTGACATCTGTGTTGATGGGAGGAGTGGGTAAACAATTGTTAATAATTGCACATTCCCCTCCTCCTCCACCCCCCACCCCCCAAACAAAAAATAAAAAAAAAAGAAAAAAGGAAGGAAGAAGAAAGGGTGGAAGGTATAGATAATGTAATATAGTAATACACTTTTGAGTTGTGCAAATTCATTCATACTGTCAACTGATTTCTGAAAATGTGTACTTATTGTTTGCCTGCAGACAGTTGTAGAGAGTGGCATTGCTGATCAACTGTGTGTTACAGAATTAATATTGCACGATGTGAGCTTCATGAATCTTCCCGTTCTCTAAGCTTGATTTCTTTTTGAACAATTAATCATCATTTGAGTAAGGGATTTCATGATGTCAAATTAGCATTCGTAACAAAGAAACAAAAAAGTAGCAATGGTTGTGAAACTGCATCAAGCACGTTAGCTTCAGAATTAATTGAGTCCTGTCCATCAGCCATCTTGAAAACATAGGTGTCCAGCTTCCCCTTTTTAAGCAATTATTAACTACGTCTAACAATAACTGGATGAGAACTTGATTATCTATTATAGACAAGTTGGAACTTTGATATTTGAACCATCAGTGGGTTCTAATTTTGTTTTGGTAAGTTAGATATAAGATTTTGAATCGGTATAGGAAATTTTTCAGTGCCTTAAAGTGGTCACCATATTCTATAGGTTTGTATTTTGTACTGACAGTGCCCTTCCCCCACCCCTCTTCATCCCTCCTGTTATTCACCATTGGCGCTTTTCCCCATCGAACTGAATACAATCTGTTCCTGCTGGTAGCTCAGCATGGGTTCACTACTCGCTCTGGATTTGTCAAGATTTTCTGTTGATAAACTCTGTAAAATCTTCAGTCACCACTTTCTCCCTCCATGTCTCCTTCACCCTTTTACCAGTCTTGAAGTAGCTGGAAGTCACCGAATCTTTTGTACTGTGTGTGAGTATTCTTTGTGCAAAGTGCAGTATTCTATTTAAGTTAGTGGTGAACTCTCAAAGAGTTTCTGATGCTATATAGAAGGTGAAAGAAAAGGGGGAGGAGCCCCCCCCCCCCTCTCATGCCAAAAAGGGCCAAGAGAAGTGTTTTACATTTTTCATTGGTTTCTCTTCGTTCTAAGAGTTATTTGCTTATTCATTTGTCTCCTTGTTTTCTGGATCAATGGGTGAATCACACTGAGTCGGGTTCTTTTGTTCTGCAGCAAGATTTTTTCAGTAAGCTGATGGATTTATTTAGGATCTCTGAAGATCTGGAGAATATTGAGAATCTTCACATTATTTTCAAAATAGTGAGAGGAATCAGTTAGTATTTCCTACCTGTTTCCATTTTCTTGTGTATGCTTTGGCCTGTTTTTGTGGAATTTAATTGATCAGCATGAAATTGGTTCTTGCAGTTATGCTCAATAGCCATCAGATCTTTGAAAAAATATTTGTTGATAAGCTGATGATAGATATTATTGGGTGTCTTGAATGTAAGTTTTTTTTTAGAAAAAAATCCTAGTGCTTTCAATTTTTAGTTAAAATGACATTTCTGATTCCAGTAGAACTCTATTTGCTTTCACTTTTACACTGAATACATTTCTTTGCTTATTGATCTCATTTTTGGAATGCCCTTACGGCCTGATTGATATTTTGGTCTACAGATGATCCAGATGCTCCTCATGTTCATCATCGCAATTTTCTCAAAGAGCATGTGGTCTTTAAGGAGGTACATTGTGTTTCTTTCCTACTCACTCTCTTCCTTGGGCAATAGTACCTCTGAGGAATGTTTGCTGAAATGTCTTCAATGTTCGTTCAGTTTTTATTAATATCTGTTATTTCCCGTGTCGGTATGTTAGGCTATATCTATTAAAGATCCCATCGTCCTTTCAAAGATACATCAAACATACCGAGTTGGCTATCTAAAGGTGATTTATGTTGTTCTACTTTTTAGATCACATCCTTGTACCATCAATGAAACTTACAGTTTGTTGGCTAACTTTCAGGATGTCATTTTGCCTCGAGTGTTGGATGATGCAACAGTTGCAAACCTTAATTCCATAATCCATTCAAACAATGCAGTTGTAAGATTTGCTTTTCCAGAATTTAAAATGTTCGATCTTCTGGTTAATATAGTGTCTGACTGTTTAATTTTGATATAGGTTGTATCTCTGTTAAAAGACGATAGCACCTTCATTCAGGATTTGTTTGGAAAGTTGAAGTTGCCTTCTACATCTGCAGAGTCAAAGAAAAATTTGGTACAGAAAATTGTTGTTTCCTCTCTCGTTTGGGCTTGCCTGTTGCATTGCAGCTGTTAACTGGTTTCTTTTTTCTTGTCTCAGAAGACATTTAATTGTTCATTATGTTGTCATCTTTGATAATTGCTTGTTCTTCTAGTCGTTGGACTTATCTAATTTTTTTTTCGTTGGGTGCCATTCATTTATATTTTCTTTTCTTGCTGTTTTGTCATTAAATTTGAATTGGTCAAAGCAGAAACTTGAAGCCAATTGATTAACACATCCGGCCCCACATTTGATAAAGTTAACTTCTTAGTAACAATATCGGTAACACTGGATACAAAATATTATACCACACAGAGCCTTACAAACATACATTGTTTATTACAAAAAGCACCCAACATGAGTATTTCTCGGAATCTTAAAGGTGCTCCAAATATGTGCCCGTTTGGATAGGATTAAGATCAGCTTTTAATCTCTTTTTTAGCTTTTTTTTAAGTGTTTGGCAAGTAAAAAAGCTCTTAAAAAAGGCTAAAAAGGGCAAAAAGTGATAATTTGGAGGAGGCCAACTTTTGGCTTCTTACCTTATAAAGCTAAAAGCTTTTCTTTAATCCAATCCAACAGGCTCTATATACAAACAAGTAGAAGTATTCCTATAATATGTTCAGAAGGACTTTTTAAGAGTTACATCGTTTCCTCCCCCCTCTACATTGTCCGCATGAAATCTAGCGGTGCTACCTTCCTCTCTTGTTGTACTTCTTTCTCCGGCATTACCAAACACCACAACTTGAGTAGAACTGGAAATCAAAGTAACCAATTGTTGACATTCTCTCCTCCATTTTTCACATGAAGAATGAGTATATCTTCCTTCTGTGCATCTATTATCACCTTTGTGGCACTCAGTAATCACATTTTAATAAAAAAGGGGTAAATGTATAAATTGCATTCTAAAAAGTAAAATTCAAACCTCAGGGATTACAAGCTTTTCTGTATAGTGGTAGTATTAATGTTATCAAAGGTGCGCTTAAGCATGCTTAATCCCTAAAGCGAGGTTCAGAATATGATGAGCGCTTCGCCTCGTTGCTTCACTTTCGTAATCAAGTTTCTGTGGCACACTTTTCCTTATCAATGAGTCTCTTCTGAATAGGCGACACTAAACAATTGATATTCACTTTGTGGTAATTGTTTTTCAATTTCTTTGTCCATAATTTGTCATTCATGCTTATAACCATTAATATTGGATTAGACATAAGTATTTGTATTTATGCTCCCTTTGCTCCATTTTTCATTGAAGCTCACGCCACTTTTAAGCCCCAACAAACCTTAGAGCTCTTTTGCGCTTTTCGCTTTTGATAACATTGTGTAGTATGTGGTCCAACTTTATTATTCCAGGGGTAGCTGTTACCTCTCGCCAGCACATGTACCGTGCAATTACGCCCATCAAGGCGGGAAGAAATCACCTTGTGTTTTTTGTTTCTTAAGATCTTTATGGGTGTCAGCCTCCTTGCCATGAAACCTCACTTATGTTGGGCGATGTTATGCTCGCACTTGTTATTCAATAGGTCGGGATACTTGATAAGGTGCTATTGAAGTGGATCCGTTCATTGTTTTCACTTTTCTGCTGAACCCATCCTTTCCACTCTTGTATGTCCTCTCTAAGTCCAACTTCTACAGTAGGCCCAGTCCATGTTTTTCAACCTTGAGGCCGAGTTCATCAGCTACAAAAAGTTGCATCAAGTGTCTGTCAGCCTTCTACAAAAACATTCTGCGGAATGGTGTCATGTTGAATCTAGACTATTTTAAGTTTAAACGAACTGATATTTGCAAATATCTTACACGTACTTCTAATCCAAAAAAAATCTTATAGATGGCTTCTCCCTGGGTTTATCAGTGGGAAGTTGTTTGTTTTCCTTCCATATCAGATGAATGATGGATTCAGTTTTTTTCGAACTTCCTAAGGACCTGGAACTGATTGAGCGCTCCCTAGCACCTCTTTGGAACTGGTAAAAATATATTTTGATCACCATTTTATTATGAAGTCAACTGGTGAGAATTACTCACTACACCCTTTCCTTTAGGGATCTGATTGTGTCAAGATCCTCCGTCTCCAGTCCCCTGTTATGACCCATTGGGTTAGACATAAGAGTTGCACAATGGATATGTAGGAAAAGCTTGAGCTCAGGTGGGGAGTGCAATTTGTAAAATTGTATATCCTAGTCGTGCTTTAAAATTAATTCCAAAGTTTATTATTGGTGCAACTCACCTGTAGTTAAGCTTGTTTTATGACGTGCTATAAAATTGTCACTTTTGTTATTGGTGTATTGGGCTCATTATAGGTCATAGACTTCAGAATTCCTGTTGTAAATATGATTTCAGTACCTCTCAGTACTGATCTGTTCTTGAAAGTCTATAGAACAGTTACCAGTTTTAAAAAAATAAAATTATCGCTTTTGATCCACCATGAATCCAAAGATATGTTCCTTGCATTTGGAAACTCATGTTGCTTTGTATTTCCATGATAATAATAGTTAAACCATGTGCTAACTCCTTTTCCGCTTATTCCTGGAATGTTGTTAGTACTGTCACCTTTTACCTTTTTGTTGCTTATATTGATGTTTGTCGGAAACCAGGGAAGGGGTGTTTGTAGTTTCATCATTATTGTGCTTATTGTATTTTTTTCTTGGATTGGGCAGGTGCACTTTTTGCATGAGTTTTGTACTTTGAGCAAGAGTTTGCAGGTTGTCCAGCAACATCGTCTATTTAGGTATTCATCACATGCTTTGTCTTTTGTATTAATAACAGTATAATCTGTCTTATGTTGCTCTCGTAGATGGAGCTGATAGACCTGCGAATACTATTATGGTTGCAGGGATCTTGTTAACGAAGGCATATTCGATATCATAGCTGATGTTTTGCAGAGCCAAGACAAGAAGCTAATCTTGACGGGGTAATGGACCATATCGTTATATTT
>JBDJHY010000014.1:17629216-17641070 GCA_039654485.1 Withania somnifera | reverse complement strand
AGTTCACAACGACATAAATTTTTTTATTTAAATTCTATATACTTCTCAAAATATTTATAAATATTTACTATAAATCTAATTATTATCATAAATTAATTTAACTATAAAAATTATAAAGGGTGGCTACTATAAATAGAAAATTCATGGACCATATTGAGATTACAATTTTGGAAATGCTCCCATATTCATTGCACTGTTTTAAGCCACCCTATTAAAAAATAAACTCTTTTATTTTATTTGTATTTTTTTTTTTTACAAAAGAAATAAATTAAAGTAAAATAGGTCTACCATTTTAAGAAATTTATGGCTAAGTAATTTAAAAGTTAAAGAGGATAAAGACATTTATATATAAACAAATTAATCTAGAAAAAAAAAAGTATGTAGTGGCTTTGCAATCACATGTTTTAGGACTTTAAAATAGAAGTAATTGGATGAAGTACTTGAGATTATTAAATTAAAGTGTTTATATTTATATTTTTTTTTTCCTTGTTAGCTTGTCTAGTTTACATTTCATTTTGTATCATTTTATTGCTTGAGATGTTTCGTGTCAGTGGCGGAATTAATAGATTAACAAAGCATACTTAAATTTTTATAATTATATTAAGGGTGTATAAAATTAAATATTTATTCATAATAATTAATATTTATATAATATAAATTTTCAATAAAAAATATATGTCTTAGCTCCACCCATGTCTCATACTTGCTATAATATAAAGTATCTTGTAGGGAAAGAATATCTTTTAAGTAATAATTGTTATTCTATTCATTTTAAAATACAATAACTCTTTTAAATAATAATTTTTCTTTTTAAAATTCATATGACGAATCAGGTATATTATACAGACGACACAAACCGTCATTATCTAAGAATTAAAAGGAAGAATCAAGCTTTGCTTTTAGCAACACACATCCTTCCCACATGTACCAAAATAGTTTTCATTTCTTTTTTCGACTATTGATTCAAAAAATTAGTGATTAATGTCGTATACTTTAATAATATATCTTCGGACTAAGTTACATATTATGATCGCTAGAGGCATATATTCATTTCACCGAATGTCTCTTTATTAAAAATACTCCTACACTTTTATATATTATTTTATTTTAACCATCAATACTTTATAAAATTTTATTCACACACCTAATAACTTTCAATTTTTTTTTTTTTTTCTATTTCCAAAAAGATCATTGTTTCATGTTGTGAATGAAATAATTTGTTATGAAGGGAAGAAAAGAAAATGGAAATGCACATAAATAGGTTACCCACCTAAAAATATAGCTGTCAAATATTTAATATGCATAGGCTATTTTTGTCCACTTTTATTTATACATTATATTAAAAATTATATATCTATTTTATTTCTTATATGATTCGAAAAATATAATAATAATTTATCATTTGATTTCTGCTTTACCCTTATTATTTACTATAGTCGTGTCTCAAAATATTGAAGTGTAATATAATATATTTATCATTTCATATATTATCTCTTAAAAAATATATCAAATCAATATTAAACAGGGATGGAGCTTCATTGGTCATTCTTCGAATTATACTATTTCTATGAGATTATAATTATTTTATATATATTAGATAGAATTCTAACTTCGTTATTAATACTAAATAAGTAATAATGAACGAAAAAAGTATACATATGCAGATATAAATATTTTTAATCGAGCAATTAATAATGCAAAAAAAAAAAAAAAAAAAAAAAACTAACCCACCAAAATTCTCTTTTTGTTCTCAAATTATGCACGCTTACCTTTTAAAGTATAGTTTTTAAGATTAAAAACTTTGCTAATGTTCCCTATAATGTATGCCAATTGCATATAGTACACGTAACTATGTTGATTTTCAACTCTAAATTACCCCACTCATGTACATTAATCAAATGTTTAGAGTTGTGTATTAACTTTTAATACCACATTTAGTAGATTTAATTATTAAGACGTGTTGTTTTGGCCACACTATGTAGCTCTACTAGGCCCCTATAATATAAAATTAGGTTCTAGACTTAGTTATTTTTATTTCATTGTTCAATGTATCGTCTAATATCTCAATTAGAATTCACACTAGTGAAGAAAAGAAGTTATAATATTATAGCAATATTGCCCTACACGAAATAAAAATATATTATAGATTTAGCATATAGTTCATGGCCATAGATATAGTTAAGTTTGATATTATAGATTTAGCACATAGTTCATGGTCATAGATTTAGAATATCATGCATTGATTAATAAAAGAGAGATTCAACTACGAAAAGAAAGATCAATTCTCAGGAATCCTTCCTTTCTTCAAATAGAATAAAAAATAAAATAAAATCAGGCTGATTCTTGAAATGGCTTTCTGAATATTTTTCAATGTCTCAACTATTCAGGAAACGTAAAAAGCAAATTATTAAATTTAATAATGAACAAAATACACACTCTAACAAGTACACAAATGTATATTTATTTAATATTAGAAGTGATGAAATTAGTCCACCTATTGCACTTCACACCCTTAGTGGCTAGTGTCCCAATCTCTACCTCTATCACCCTCTGACCAACCCATCTCGCACACCCAATGTCCCAGTTTCTAGCCGTGCTACCCTTTGACCATCCCATTTTGTACCCTTGATCTCCAATACCTACCTTCGACTTCGCACCCTCAATACCCCAATCCCTCCCTTCTCCACCTAGCGGCCTCAACACTTAAATCCCTACCTCTGTCACTCTTTGACTATCCCACCTCGCACACCCAATGCCCTTATTTCTACTCTTGCATTCTTTGTTTATCTACTTCGTCCATTTTAATCGTATTACATAAAAATATATATATTTTTTTTAAAAAAAAAAATTTACTCACCAATATAAGAAAAATAAGTTAAAAAATTACTTAATTTTTTAAAATAATATTTTAAATAAAAAATATTTTTGTTGGGACGAAACACATTTATTTTTATTATCTAATTGTGTTACCCCTAAAGATAATTTATAAATCTACAAAGTTAGAGACGTATATAACTATACTATACACCATCTCTAATTCATAGTTGACTGTGCGTGCAAACTTGTCAAACTAATTAAGAAGCTTCTAAAATTAGTTCTTATTAATTATTATTTACTTAAAATAATAGATTAACCGTTGCTTTGAGACTAAATAATCATTATTAAATTCCAAAATATAACTTTTTAAGGTACATGAACTTAATTTGCTTTACTCACAGAATTAGACACTCTTTCTGTCTCAATTTTATTTTAACTCTAAGAAAATAAAAATTATCACGTAAATTGAGATTAAAAAATACTTATAAAAAAATCAAAAGGACTTAGAGTAAGAGTTTACTATATTATAACCTGTCAAAATAAATATATTATATTATAGTATGGATGAGTCAAATACAATAAACAAAGAATAAATTAATCTTCTAGCACAAGGAAATCTGACTGTACATTATAAACTAATACTAAAATATATTTGTTAAGAGTCAAACAAAATATGGTCAACATCAAAGATGAATCTGCTTGTACATTTTATATTCTGTATGTTAATTAGAGTCAAACAAAATATGGTCAACACCAAAAATGAAATCTAATCGTGCATTTTATATTCTATAATATTGTTAATTAGAGTCAAATAAAAAATGGTCAACACCAAAGAAATAAGAATTCAGACCATAATCAATTTAGGATTTAATCAGTGGTGTAACCACATACAATGAAAGATAATCAGTAGAAAATACCTCCTAGAATGTGGTATATAAAAAAAATACTAAATACATAGTTAATTACAATTAATTTAATATGTATTTATTAAATCTTAAGCAATACTAATTGACTTTGTGGTTATCTCTTTTCTGGGACTATGTTTATATTGTTTTTCTTTTGAAAATAATGTTTCTATCTTTAAAGTAAAAGTAAGGTGGTATGTGTATATTATATTTTTTCAGATTTAACTTTATAAAATTATATTAGATATGTTCGTTGTTATTGTATATATTGAATAAGCGTTTTGATTATATAAATATTTGTATCATGTGTATTAAATTCGTAAACTTTCAGTCGGTGGTCAAAAAATTAATAAGTTACATTATCTTGGAATTAAACTAGAAAAATACGATCATGGGAAACTGTGGGAAAGAGTTTAAATTGCACCAAAACCTAATTATAACTGAATATATATATATTTAACACTATTTTTTTAGTGATGGAATGGTTGGAATTTTTCTATTCTTAGTTTGAGATTTCGTTTTTAATCCCAAAGAATGAAGAATATTATTGAGAGTGCCGCCCCAAAAAGATGGACCCTGGACCTATTCTTCCTACATGTTTCTTTAGTAACATTCTTTTGAGATGTTATTGCGGATTTTGCTTGTGTTTAATTTTTTCCGATTAAAAATCATATAGAATTTTTTTATAAAGTGAGCGAATTTTATTAATAGCGAATTTTTCTCTATTTTATTTCCAATAAAGGTGTCGAATAGGTGGATTAAACTGAACTAGTACGAGTTAAAATGAATTAGGTTGATAGATGAGTGATTCTATTTGCTAAATGATTATTCGGGCCAAGCTAAATTAGACTAAGACGGGCTAAAGAATATTTTCGAGAGGCGTCAAGCGAAATTCCTTCATCATAAAATTACATTATATAATTAAATAAAAGTATTATATATATTCTCATATAGGCACTCCTTGTATTGTTTGTCAATTTATATGACATAATAAATTCTTAAAGAAATATTTGACAGTGTTTCTTATTGGTCATAAAATTCAATTTTTTTTTCTTGGAAGATTCTCTACATGCATTTTATACAAAACAGATAAGGAGAGGTAACATGTTCGAATCGTGGAAGCAATTATTAATATTTATAAAAATGTAGACTGCCTACATTATATTTTTTGGAATTCAGCTGTTTAACGAAACCTTAGACACGAAAATTTACGTAGAATTTGTTTAAGTTATTCGATATTGTTGTACTGTTGTAATTTCGAAGTTGACAAGAAAATAAAACAACTAATATACAACTATTACATTTTGTACTTCACTTCAAGAAAATCCAATACAGGATTAATTTGTTGTTGAAATTCTCAAGCGTAGTACTTGTAAGTTAGCAAATAAAAGGCAAATAACCAAAACAATAAATGATATATGCTTTCTTACAATTTTGATGTATAACACTATAATACTACCAAAATTTTGCCAAAATCTTTTTAAAAAATTAAAAATAAAAATTGGACGGTTACCAGGCTGGGAATCGAACCTTCACCAACAAGGTGAAAAGTTTAAATAGTCAATCAACCGATTTACTGAGATTCTCCGCCAAAACTCAAACATTGTACACTTAATTTTTAATGCTCTAGCAGGACCAAATGTCTTCAATGTTGCACAAATTGTTGAAAACATCTTCATTCTCCATCCATGATTGTACACTATTTTGCTGATCAATTGCTTGAAAATCTTCAAACCATAATTGATGATCACTTTGATTAACTTGATAATAATCTTGATTAAGTGAAACTTGTATCCCAATTGAGTTTTCTGATGAAGTTGCCACGTTGGAATTCTCCGGAGTAACACTCGTGCTTAAATCATAACTATTATTATTGTTGTTATTGTTATTTGTCAATTGAATTGGCACGAGCTCAGTAATACTCGTTCTCAAAACAGGTTGCTGAGCTTTGTTACTAGAATTATTACTCAGAATTTTGGATGCTTGAATTCTCTCAACTAGCCTTGGAATCCAAAGATAACGTAGTGTATCTTGGAATTGTTTGCTATTGACATCACATTTTAGTTGCTTGGCTTGTTTTTGCACTCGAGTTCTCCAGTAATTTTTTATCTCGTTATCCGTTCTTCCTGGCAAATATTGAGCTATTTTTGACCACCTACACACACACAAAAGGCATAACAAACTCATTAGCAGTCGAAATATACTCTATATACGAACATAAGCCTTTCATAAAAAGCGATACTTTCTATGTTTTAATTTATGTGATACAATTTGACTCAACAAAGTCTTAAGTAAAAAAAGGAGATTTCGTCTTCTTATTCATACCATAAGGTGTTTCTAAATTTATAAACGTATTTTTCTCCTTAACGAATTTATAAGAAAATAGTATCAACATAACCTCAGAATAAGGAAGTACTTTGCCTACGACAAGTCTATATATACAACACGTTAAAATATTCTGATAATGTAAAAGTTCTTTACGTCGTCTATTTTACAAAATGAATATACCTATTGCCCCAACGAGAATGAAGTTGAAGAATCAATAATTGTTCTTCAAGTGTAATATTCCCATGTCGAATATCTGGTCTAAGATAATTAAGCCATCTTAATCTACAACTTTTCCCTGTCCGCTTTAAGCCTGCATAATTAATACATGTAGATTAGACGATAGAAATAATAACCTAATTTCTACGAAAGGTTAAATTTCGATAATAATTTACTAGTGTAAATATATAAATTTCATTTTACCGGCATAGTGAGCTAGAGAATTCCAACGACCTTCACCGTGATGAGTAATATAATTCATAAGAATAAAGTCTTCTTCAATAGTCCATGGACCTCTTCTGAACTCCATTATTTCTTCAACAATAACATTATTTTCTTGAATTTTATCCATCAAAAATAAAAAATAAAATTTCGGCGGATCTTCGAAGAAACAATAGTAAGAGTTGATTGTTTGTTGTGAAGATATTTATTGAAGTGGTAAGGCTTTATATAGTGTGAGGGAAAGAAAGAACACTTATTATTATTAAATTCTAACTTTTTTTTTTTAATTAAAGCATAAGATATTAATTATATAATTAAACTCATTTTGCACCTTTGGATTTGCACTTTTTATAATATATAGTGCTATTACATTAGTTCCGCGGAAATCAATATTTATATTTTATTTAATTTCCACTACCCACTAAAACAAGTTGTCATGGAATTATTTGACTTTCTAAACTATAGTATTTAAGCATAAATAATTACTAGATATCGTCTTAGAGATGCAGAAATTTTTCTTCGTAAATTCTGACTGTTATATATTATGGTAGAAATATTGTTTCAATATCCATAATGGTGTATTTTATATGTGTTATAGATACAATTTAAGAGAAGGATAAGTTAATGAGCTAATAATAGTTAAAATTTCAATTACTAACTTCATTTATTCAATGTTATCATCGAGTTGCCTAACGATTGTAACATATCAGTCATTTGAAAAAGTGAATCCTTTCTTTCAACTTCTAACCTCAGTATATATAACTTATTTTCTTATTATTAGGATTTCAATTAAAAAGATATTAAGCCTGAAATCTTGATACGATTTCTCTAAGTATTTTTGTTGGCTCACTTGCAATATCTACTCACCTAACTCCAAAATTTTTATATTTTTATTGTAAATTAAATTAAATTTTACACCTACTTTTTTTTAAATATGTAGTATAGTTTGATTGATTAGGCATGTCTTTTTGCACTAGGCACGGCACCTAAAAATATAGGTTATTTGACTTATTAGTTAAATGATATTTTGTATTCCTATATTAGTTGAAACAAGAGGAATATTCAAGTTGACAAATAAATAGTAGTAGTTAAAAAAATATGTTTTTTCATTTACAGGCAGAGATAACAAAAAAGGATTCATAAGAAAGAATTTGGCTTAAAATTGTACAATTAATTGTTTTTATTTATTATATATAAGATGATGAGGCTTCTGGATCAGAATCTTTTCGATGTTAGTGTCGGCACTCCTTTCTTTTATTGATTTTTTTCTATCGGTCTATTTGATCTTGCGCCTGAACATGATATGATTTGCCATTAAAGTTGAGTCGGATACCAGGTCATTTCTATTTTTCCGGCTTCTGCCGAGCTGAATAAGGGTTTCATCCAGCTAAGTGCATCGTCGTGGGATGCTTTAGTTTTGTTTGTTAAGAAAGAAAAATAATACTATATGTTTGTGTCTCAACTATCAATAGTTAAATATTAAGTTATTATTGCAACAATTGTTTTCTTGATATCTTTGTCCTTATTTCATTACTATATTTATTTTTTATGGGTGTATGTAACTTAAATTTATACTAATTTTCTATGGTGAATCAAACCATTACAAAGTTGGATAGAATGAATAGGTTTAAGAATCATTAGCACTTTTTAAGATTTTGTCAATGGCTTGTCCTTTTTTCTTTTCTTTTTTTCCTCTTTCAATTAAATTAAGACATTTGGATTTTAGTAATTGGAAAAATTTAAATTCCCCAATTATCCTATGAATTGACACATCCAATAGATTTAGAATTCCTTTTTGAGGAAGAAAGCATAATATTTCACTTTTCTATTTTGGTTTCTATCTCAATAGATAACGTTATATGATTTTATAAAAATTTTAATTATCAGTTACTGATGTAAAAGTTATACTTAAAGTTCAAACAAGTTAGCTAGGATTCCTAGTGTGTATAAATCCTCGTTGTAAATAAAATAAATACATATATTTAGGTAAAAACGTATATCATATTTTTTATTTTATTTTATCTTTTTGATACATAAATGTCATTGTGGAGTTGATTGGCATTATTCCTTCTTTCTTTGTTTTCATTTATTGAATAAATTTTTTGTATGATAGTTTTTTTTTTTTTTTTTTTGAGGAATGTTTATAGGCGAGAGAAATTCGAATATTCTCATGTGTAAAATTCTTTGACGAAAGACGTCGAATAGTCTCTTTTTGTGAAAATTCAACATGTGTTGATAATTTTAGCTCCTTTTGTGAATATTTATCATATATTGATTCATTTTAATTTTTTTCTTTTGTGATTAATTCTAATTAAATCATGGAGAAGAGTAGAAATTAGGTATGAATAGGACAAGCCTGCCCTAATAATGGACACAAAATAGTATTTTGCAAATTTCTTTCATAAAATATTATTATTTTTCAAACAGGAGACACCCTTTTTTCTTTTGGTTGCCAAAAGCACCAACAAAATTTATTAATAAATTACTATTCATAGTGCTAATATAATGACCTTTTATCTATTTTTATCTAATGCTTCTCCTCCTGCATACATATCAACTTTACGGCTACTAATAATTAATATTCAAATTATCTAACTTTTATCTAGCTCACTTATACTAAATCTGTCCAACGGGATGGGTTGACCGGGTAAGCCGGTTCAAGTAACACCATCTCGGACTAGCCCACCTCAGTCCAGATTGGACTCGGTCCGATCCAGTCCGGGTTGAGGAATTCGTCAACCCAACCCGGACCGGACCGGTTTATTAAAAAAATTATATAATATATTTTGTGCATATTGTTAGTATATAGTTTGTGTATATATGTAGTATGTTTTGTGTATATATGCAGTATATTTTGGGTATATCGTTAGTATATATTCTTAATATATTTAATATATCTTAGCCTATACGGTGGTGAATTTGTTTCTGAGACATGTACACATTGTCAGTCACACTATGGAAGTTGATCATGTTCGAAATCGTTATCTTAATCGCAAGGAGGGTGATGCCGAAGGCAACACTAGTAACTAAAGTGAAGTCATAACATACAAGGTAGCTATACTGAAAGGTGTGGCTGAATCGATAATTGTTGATTACGAAGACAATATTTTCAATTTTGTATGTTGATTCAATCTATATATATGTTGTTCTTTTTTTTGTGCCTATTTCGTTGTAGCGAGTTGGTTTATTTGTACAACTTTTGTAATGCATAATATACTCATAGATATGATCAATTTTGATTTGGAAGGTTTCAGTTTCTTAATTATCGTGTCTGATGAGAGATTTTACTCGTTAATATCAATTTAAAAATTTCATGTTACATCAATTCGAATTAGGCTAAGATCTAACTTATTCTTTTTTTTTTTTTTCCAAACTTAGCATCATCTATAAATTCTCTTAAACCTTATTACTATTTGATCAACTTGTACCACTATACATTTTAAAAATTCATATAATTCAATTGAAACAAGCAACCTAATTAAGCCATTTAAGTAACATATCTTAATGTCCTCATTTTCTTTCTTAATATATTTTTTTTCTTCATTATAGTGACTTTAGGTTATAATTTCAACCCTATCAACCTAATTAAGTCTATAGAGTCAAAAGACAACACATCTCTTTGTATTTGACCATGGCCCATGTGTGTAAGTTAACTAGTCAACAAAGTAAGCTTCTAACAATAGTTCTTATTAGTTAATTAATCTAACCAACTATGTTTATACTAAACAAAACTTTGTTAAATCTAATTGAACCTTTTTAAGTTTCATGAACTTTGATTTGCTAACCCATTCTTCACACGCAATCGGAGCAACTAATTGCTCTCACAATTCAAAAAAAAAAAAAATTTAGTTCAAACATTAGTAAGAGCTTACCATATTATTAATATGCATAAAATATCTACATATATGTTATTGATGAAGAGTCAAACACAAAAGTCAAAGAAAATAATGAGATATTTAGTTCATATAAAGAGCTAGAATACAAAGTTAAGAAGGTCGACGATTAGGATAGACGCCTAGTAAATAACTGATTGTAATCACACTTTATGTTAGAGAGGCAGGTAGCCTCCTAATATATCCGTATTAGTAGTATTAGTTTCTTATTCTTCACTATGGATTAATATATATTGTTTACATTTTCTTTATATCTTCTATAACTTTTGAGGGTGTATTGAAAATAATTTTTGTCTTATAACAGTAAAAAATAATATTTGCATACATTCAGCGACTGCAGACTTCACTTCGACTATAATTGTTGTTATTATTGTACTCCGTATAGTTAGTATTTACCGAAGTTGAAAGTCAACAAACTAAACTATGTTATCTTTTGAAATTGAAATTGAAAAAGGGATCATGCTGGAGGATTTGGAGAAATATAATTATTAAAATTGCAATAAAACCTAATTACAAATCTGAAATTTATAATTAAGACTTTATATATATCCACTTCCACTAAAGATCCTTCTAGGGCTAGTAAAACATCATATCAAAATTGGTCTACTTAATTAGAAAACATATAAAAAAAAAATCAACAAGTCCAAATTAATTTCAAAGAAAATGGTCTACTTTTGTAGCAATTTTTTCAATGACAAGTTTCTCAATGTTGAATTTTATAATAAAGTTGTATATCATTTCATAATAACTTGTAGCACATTTTTCTTTAATGCTTATATACACTTTCCACTATTGCTCTTCCAAATAAAATGACGACGACGACAACAATAATAATAATGACATAAAAATTAGAATAATTAATTTTATTTTATGTTTTTTTTTGCTGCTCCTAGTTGGAACTTGGAACCATGCACGATGTTCTTTTGCAATTTGTATAAATACATGTGGTATTTTTCATTTTATGTGAACATATTTTGATTAAAATAAATTTTTTTTCATGTCCTAAAAAATTTTAAAGATAAATTACATGATTAACTAAATATTCATATCATATTTATATTTTATTTTATTACTTTTAAAAAAATTAAGAAATATACACTTGTTTTAATATACAATACATGTAAAGTATCATAATACATAATTCATGATACATCACACAATATATTATGTGTCTGATCATGTATATAAACGTCTTAACATGTATCTGGGTTACTTGAGTCAATATATCACACTCAAAAAAATAATATGAAATGTAATTTCAAAAAGTAGTTTACCTGATTTTTAGAAGAGAAATTTACGTTGATGAGCAGATGTTATATAAACAGTTGTAAAAATAGCATAATAATTACATTCTTTCATATATAGCATTTTTATTTTTTTTTTCACTTTTAGCATATACATAAAAGTTTATATAATTATTAATACAATATTATTTAAGAATGCAGAAAATTAGGAATTATATTTATACAGTAG
>JBDJHY010000014.1:17610192-17622880 GCA_039654485.1 Withania somnifera | reverse complement strand
AACCTATATTAACAAATATTTTCTTTTTCAAATTTTATATTAAAATTATCTAGAAAAGAATAATATATCATGATATCTAGTTCATATAATCACAAGTAGATTGAATCCCCTCTATTTCATTATATTAAATAATCTAAATAAGATTTCAATCATAATTCTAAAAGATATGATCTTTCTAATGTGAAACCGAAAATTTCTCTAGAATCGGATATATCCAAACTAGGATTGATTCAAGAAAAATTATTTGATAAAAAAATATAAAAAAATATCAAATAAAGTTTCAATCACAATTCTAGAAGATATATGCTTTTTCATGTGAAACCGAAACTTTTTCTTGAATCGTACATTAACAAAACTATGATCTTCAAGTTTTGAAAAAAAAAATCAAGAATGCATTATTTTAATAAATAAAAATTGGTACATATTTAAATCCCAATAAACCAATTTTATATATCAAATAAAATAAAGTTTCAATCACAATTCTAGAAGGTATGATCTTTCTCATGTAAAACTGAAACTTACTCTTAAATCGTTCATTAACCAAACTATGAACTTCAAGTTTCGGAAAACAAGATTCAAAAACACATTATTTTAAAAAATAATCAATAAAATCGACACCTTTATTATCACTAAATAGGCTGATTTTATGTACATAATTTCTCACACTTTTAATTACATACATGATCCTGGTAATTTATTATAGATGTAAGTGTGACTCTGATACCAATTGTTGGGATTTATGTTTTACGCAGCGGAAGCATTGTCATAATTTTTTTCTTACATGAATAATAAATAGCATAACCAATATGTATGACATATAAAGTGTGCCAAATATTAAACTGAGACTTACCTCTCGAAGTGTGAACACAGTTCTTGAAGAGAAGCCGGATTCAGATCTACGATCTTCTATAATGATCCTAAATTCACTCTTGAACTCTCTCAATATTTGGGTGGACAAATATTGTATAAAACCACCAATCAGTTCTATGTTAGGAGCACCCTATTTATAGATTTCGAGGGAGACCTTTCCCAATCCAAATAAGATATTGGATACTTATTCCAATCCAAATAGGATATAGGATACCTATTCCAATCCAAATAGGATACATGATACTTATTCCAATCCAAATAGGATATAAAATACCTATTCCAATCCAAATAGGAAACCTTTCCCAATCTAAATAAGAAACCTTTAGCAGTTCCCATAGAATTTAGGATTTTGAGTTCTAGTTAATTTAGGCTTTGTAGGGACCAAAAAATTAAATTTTAGAGGTTTTTAATTATGGAAATAATTCAAAATAAATTAATTTGAATTATTCTTTCCATAATAAATTATAAATTATTTTACTAGAAATTCGTAATTGTACTCCTTCATTTTATTTTGTAATTCCCTATTAAACACTTATGTAATTTCCCATGTTAAGATTACAGATACTAATTAAAAAATTAAATTACTGATGAATTTAATTTAATAATTAATTTTCTTTTAGAGCCATGCTTAACTTATTCACATGTCGAATTCATAAATCCACCTGCCGGGTTTACATATGAAAACTTATAAGCTTCTCATAAAAGACATATCATCAATCTCTATACCGATACATGGATTTTATCAACTAACTTATTATTTCACCAATATATATTCATTACTATCCAACTTACCAGGCCTATTGTTCCATCTTAGAATCTCACCTTTTAATAAGTCAAAACGATAACGAATATGTATAACTTATAATAGTTCTATCAAAATTAAGAATGTAAGTATATTTAATAGTTTAGAGAATATGTTTTATTAGCCAGTTCAAAATATCTATCTCTACTCAGTCCTTTTTAATACATACACCAAGTACTAGTACGAGAAGTTAGAACTATATCATTCTCGTAATCAAGATAAATTATATTTAATCTCGTGTTACAATCAATATGATGGTTTGTCCAAATTGCCATCTATGATTGTGAACTAAAACTTTAACTTATAAGAACCGACGATTTAATCTTCTGTGTATAAGCTCAAACTCTATACACTAAATCATCTACTATATAAGTTGAGGACACATATATGACAAAATAATTTATGTAATATAACATTTTATTGATACGAATAAATAAACATACAATTGTTTAATAAATAATAATATATCAAAACCGCATGATTAATAGTATACCCTAACAATAACAGCAACCTCATAATCCAAAATCATCGAAACACAAATTCAGAAGCACAAAAGATCAGAAATATACTACAGTATGAGCTAACTTTGGTACCTATTTCTGAGTCAAAAACATATTTTTCAATATATAAAGCCTCTGAAGTACAAGTTAAGCACCGAATCTAAAGATACATGACAATCAAGAATCCATCTTTAAGCCTAAGATTCTGAAAACAGAAGATTTAAGCCACATAAAAAGCAATCCCATCATCCAAAATTACACAAATACAAATTGATAAGCTCAAAATGTTATAGATATACAACAAGATACACATACTTAAGCTACATAACAGCAACCTCATAATCCAAAATCATCAAAACACAAATTCATAAGCACAAAAAACCACACATATACAAACAGTATATGAGCTAACCTTGGTACCTATTTCTGAGTCAAAATCATATTTTTCAAGGGCAGAATGAAATTCTTCAACAGTAAAAGCTACAGCTTCCATAGGAGCTGTACGACATCTTTCATAGGCTTCTTCAAACATCTCCTTAAGCTTCAGTCTTTCTCTTGTTTGGGCATTTGTGGTCCCCACTGCTGCCACTCTAGTAGACACACTCTTTTGCTTTGAATGAATGATAATGGGATTTACAAGATTCCTATTTCTTGTTGTTTCAATTCTTGGAGATTTTAATACAATAAATTGATGTATTAAAGATGCCATTTTTATTTTTTTCTCGGGTTCTTGACGAGGGTTCTTTAGGGGCTTAGAGGAAAGTGATGCGTTGAAAGTTAAGGGATTTTGTGGGGTAGATTAGGTGGAGCTAGAGGACAATGGGTAATGAGGAACCGCACCTATGACTTCAAAAATAATCATTGGAAGTCTATTAAATTTGGATTGCGTAGTTAATAAAATTTAAATTTAAAATTTTTGTGTTGTTGCTGTATTTAATTGACGGTATTTTAAAAATAATTTATCTATTTTAATGAGATAATGGTAAAATTTATACTCTACTTTTATTAGATGTTATTTATGAGGTTTCATTGAGTAAGTCATTAATGTTAATTTAATAGCTAGAGATTTAATTATTTTACAACAACTCGTGTTTGTTCTAAAAATAAGATAAAATTAATTAATTTTATACTATTATGTCTTTAATATTAAGTTATCTTCAAAGTCCAATGATAAATTTATATCCTTTCGTATTGTAGCAAATTAGTACTCCGTAGAATTCAGTTTATGCATCTTAGTTTAACTACTAAGTACCAATTATAATTCCGCGTGAGGTTTGGAGGTAAAGTACACAAACTTTATCTCTACCTTAAGATAGAGGGGCTACTCCAATAGATTAAAGACATGTATAATATACTAAATTGCCTTTTAATTTTCAGTCTTACACATAACATGTAAAATAGAAATATTTTTTCCAAACGGACCAAAAAAAAAAATAAGAAAAACAAATTAAGTAGCAGCATCCATTGGATCAAAACATGTCCATAGAGAATATTTAAACATGGTACATGTTACATTTTTTGTCCTGACAGCTCATGGTTGCAAATAGCAGAAAGGATCTGAAGAAGAAGTTGAACATCTTGGCTAGTTTGTTTAAGGAAAGGATGTTCAAATGGTGGCTCAACGAATTGGTTGTCACAATTCAGTATAACTGTTTGAGCATATAATATCTTAACCTTGCACTTTTTGTAATCTCCATCATCTGTACAACCCATAATTTTGTCAATGACATTGTAGTATGTGTCAAAACAAAAGAGCAGTCTTGTTCTTTGACTGAAGTTATTTGCTTGATGAATAGCTGAGAAGATCTCAAATCTAGCTATACCAGAAGAGTCTTGTACTCTGGACATAACAACATTGCTTAGATCTGTGATGTTGTCTGGTCTAGTGTTGGGGTCAGATCTTAGTATAAAATCACAATGTTGGTAATCTTGTTCTAATGTTGAACAAATGTCATCAACCAAATCACATTTCACACTTGTGCCAGTAAATAGTATAACAAGAAACATAGTAGATAGGAGAAAAGCTAATGTGAAAGAAGAAGCCATTTTGATGACCTTGGGGATGTGGATGTTGAGGAAGTGTGTGGTTTTATACAAAAGGAAAGGAGATCGCGTGCTGTGTGACAGTGTGAACTTACAAGAAAAACATAAGTTCATTTATGGCAGCATTCATCTGGTCTCATTTTTGGTCAAAATGTAACTGATTGTCCATAATTTGAATATTAGATTGTATTAATGGACAATTATCGTCAAAATATAGAATTTAGATACCTGCCAAAAGAGTAAAGTAAATGGTAAGTTTTGTAATGTTAGCACCATCTTAGTGCTACGCAGTCGATGGTTTCAAACATGGAACTGTACTGGCGTCGACAGTTTACATCTCATCTTTATTACGGAAAAATGCAGAATATGAACGTTCATATGATGCATCTGGGATCCCAAATAAAGGGGAAAAGTTGCTGCTCAAGTAACGGCAGCAATAAAAAGCCTATACTAAGCATTCAAGATTCTCAAAGGAATAAAAAAAACAAGCCCAGGATATAACACAGGATTACATGTGAATGGGCTTGTCATAAGTGGCCATGGCTGCTTCTTTGAGTGCCTCACTCATTGTTGGATGTGCATGGCAACAACGAGCAATGTCCTCGTTTGATGCTCCATACTGCAACGTCAGTACAGCTTCATGAATAAGCTCCAGTGCATTAGGTGACATAATATGGACGCCTAATATCTCATCTCTCTCTTTCTCAGCAATTACCTTGACTATTCCCTCAGCATCAGCAATTGCCATAGCTCTACTGTTTGCCACGAAAGGAAATTTGCCAACACGATAATCAACTCTGAGTGACTTTACCTGTTCCTCAGTTTTCCCAACATAAGCCACCTCTGGGTGGGTGTAAACAACACCAGGCACCATATCATCGTCTACATGACCCTCCTTGCCTGCAATGAACTCCACGCAAGCAAGCCCATCCCCCTCTGCCTTGTGAGCCAACATTGGTCCAGGAATGACATCACCAATAGCATATACACCCAAAATGTTAGTGGCAAAACGTTCATTGACCAAGATTCTACCAGCCTTGTCAGTTTCAACTCCTATATTGTCCAATCCAAGTGCAGAAGTGAATGGAACTCTTCCAGCAGAGACAAGAACATCCTCCGCCTTGAGAGTTAGTTTGGTCACCACCAGATGCAGGTTCAAGGGTCAACTTTACACCATCGCCTGTAGTATCAACTGACACCACCTTAGTCTTTAGCATGAAATTTCATCTTTTGCTTCTCAACAGCACTTGGAATTGCTTGCGAACTTCAACATCCATGGTTGGAACAATATCAGCTGCAAATTGAACAGTCACCTCTGAGCAGAGACGACCCCAGACAGATCCCGTCTCAAGGCCTATATAGCCAGCACCAATAACAACTAATCTTTTTGGAGCTTCAGTCAAAGCTAATGTTCCGGTGGATGAAACAATTCTCTTTTCATCTATGCCAGGTAGACCTTTGACATCAGAGTGAGTTGCAATAATAATATTTTGGCCTTTTAAGAACAGAGTTACCATTTTCAATGGTGTCAACAGAAATTTCAGAAGGGAGGAATTTGCCATAGCCCTTAACATACACTTTGTTCTTCTTAAATAGACCCTAAATACCTCGTATTAAGTTGGACACGTCTTTATCTTTTTGTCCCATTATGGAAGGGAGATCAACTTCGACAGAAGAAAACTTCACACCATGATTGGCAAATGAAATGCTGCACTTCATGAAACATGTGGGATGAATGAAGCAGTGCCTGATGTAACAAGTAAAGAGAAAATTAGAAGATAAGATATAAACGACTGTGAGACTTCACAAACTGACTACTAAAAATGATTCAAGCACAGTAATCATGGGATCTTCATCAAAAGGAAAAATATAATAAAATCATGGACCAATATACAACAATATTTTCAGAATGCAAGCTAAATTCTATATGAAGAAGAATCATATAATGATTCCATTAGGTCACAAAAATAGTACACCAACCAAGCAAATTATTACCGGGTGAACTCTGATATGAGTTATCAAAAGAGAGGGAAAAGGCAACAGTAAGTCAATGTCATTTAATAAATATGCACGCTATGGGCACAAGTTCATAAATCTGGCATCAGGTTATTTGTCATCTCCGAACAAAATGTCCTCTCAGGGAAGTTATATCAGTGGCGTTGGTAAATGAGAATCCACCATCATGTCATATTTAAGGGCATCGACGAAAACATTGTGGTAATAGTGGAAGTAGTGGGCACATATAATTCATATCATGCATCACCTATGCAGCATTTCAGCAAGACCCCTCAACTCAAAATCATCTTGCTAAATTTCCAAAACCCTGGGAAGATCAGAGTCATGAAAGTTGAAACATCTATTAATATTGAGAAGCCTTCATAAAAGGTCAAAGAAACTGCGGCAAATGATAAAATTATGAAAAGCTTTCTGAAAGTCAAAATTTGATCTGGGCCGTTACACTTCCCATTTATTGGTTAGTCAACAGGAGTATCTAACTGTAACTAACTTGAATAGAAAGTATTGAAAGGAAACTAACAATAACTACTACTATTACTCACTCCCAAACAAGTTGTGACAAACTATATGAATCCTCATTGGCCATGTTACTCCATTTAAGCTCAGCTCATAAATATTATATGAAATAAAAATAAATTCATAAAAGGTAGCTGACTTCTCTTATAAATGAGAGTCGGAAATACAAAGCTCAAAGCAAAAAAGGCCTAGGTATATATAGTTCTCACTGTGAGTTGCATGCCAATTTCTGGTTGGATATCAGAATTTCCAATTTCCTCCCAATAATTTCCCTTTACTATATTCTCCTATGAGTGTTTAAGAGGCTCCCACTTTCTTTTATAGCAGTTTCTCACATTATTCAATAGCATAAATGCACAATAATATCGATAGAGGCCATCATCCTCGTGTTAATTGAAAAACTCATAATCAATCAATTAAACTCAATCCCAATGTGCTCAGATCTACTATATGAAAATCTTTATTTATTCTACTTGTTATCAAGAAATCTCAATCCATTCTACTCCATTTAGGGTCTATTTCATTTCAACACTAAATAGTTTGTCTTTTACAACAAATAAGTAGCTCTCTAGATCTCACATTATCCAACTCTCCAGACAAAATTAGAAGACTCCTCACGGATATTGAATCTTAATTCAAGACACATAACAGTTGCAACAAAATCAAAGTTCTAATTAGTTGATGCTGCTTATATGAATCCTTTGCTTTCTTTATATTATGTTCGTATCTATGTTCGCATTGATTCCTAGAGGATAAGTCCGACTCATACCTTTAACCAATCTCCCGCCATCAAACATGCTAACTGCAACACCTGGAGATCTATCTAGGATGTTGTCAAACCATCTCAAATGACACATACTCATTTATTCTCTATATGTGCTACTTGCATCTTCTATTGGCTGTAGTTGTTTCTAATTTTATCCAATTGTTTGCTTTCTTTATATTATATTCTTATCTATGTTCACACTGATTCCGAGAGATAAGTCTTATTTGTCCCTGTGACCATCTCCCGCCATCAATTAAACGACCCACATGCTAATTACTACACCTGGAGATCATTCTCCTCTTAATTTGCTTGGTTAAACATATTTCTTTGCACTGCGATCTCACAGATTAGGAGGATGTCAAGGACAAGGTTAGAGCGGCTTCAGGAAAACAAAATGTGGGAAGTGAGAGGTGGTTTGGGCATGTAAAGAGGAGAATGCATGGATGCTCTGGTGTGGAGGGGTAAGAGGTTGGTTATGGATGATTTCAGGAGAGGTAGTAAACCGAAAAAGTATTGGCGAGAGGTGAATTAGACAGGATATGACGCAGTTCCAACTTATCGAGTACATGAACTTAGATAACAGGTTCTAAAGGGCAGGGCAGTGTGTCCTGCTATCCTCCATACTAGTACTCATGGTATTGCTCTTGTGGTTTCTTATCTTTTGATTTCTGTTACTATCTGTGTTTCTTATACTTAGATTGCCGTAGTATTTTGTTGTAGTTACTATTCAATACATTTTATTATGCTTTCACTTCCATTACTGCCTTTGGACCATTCTTTTCTTGAGTCGAGGGTCTATCAGAAACAACCTCTCTATCTCCCGAGGAATAACCTTTGCATAAACTCTACCCTCCCTAAACTCCACTTTGTGGGACTATACTGGGTAATGTTGTAGTAGTAGTAATAATAATAATAAGAGTTGATGGCCAAAACCACACCTAAAGTATCCCAATTTACTAAATTTTATATCTAAACAACCAGGTAGGTAACTATCACCAACTATCGGTCAAAAAACACCTCAACTATTAATTTTCACTTTTCCAACCTTAAAAGTCCAAATATGAAATTCAAACAACTAATAATTTGGGTAGAAAACTCTATGAAAGTTCATGTACGAAACTCAAAAAGCTAGAATACTTTATTGGATTTATCACCCTTTACATTTATCACACTTTACTCTAATAACAATTCAAACAAAAAGTAAAAAATATTTGAATGTAGCAAGTGAAAGTCAATCAAGAAATCAACTTGTACATCTGAATTTTAAAATAATTTATCATCAACTACATAAATCATCAATTCAGATATGAAACTCAAACAATTAACAGTTGAGTTACGTTTTGATATATAGTTGGTCATAGTTCAATAGGAAAGTCGAAACTACCAATAAATCAACTTGTACATCTCAAACTCAAAATAAGTAAACATCAACTACATAAATTATCTGTTCAGGTATGAAACACAAACAATTGAGGTATGTTAAGATAAATAGTTGGTAAAGCTCACGCAGTAAACTCGCTCACCTAATAGTTCAGGTACAAAACTCTATAAATCAACTTGTACATCCCAATCTCAAAATAAGTTACCATCAACTACATAAATCATCAGTTACTACATAAATCATCAGTTTGCTACAGCTCATAGTTCACCTAGGAAACTCAAAAAACTCAATCAATCAACTTGTACATCTCAATCTCAAAATAAATTAGCATCAACTACATAAATCATCAGTTCAAGCACAAAAATAATTTAGGTACGCTCCGATAAATAGTTAGTGCTACTTCACCTGAGAAACACAAAAAATGGAAATCCTCTATATCCATATTATATTTAACAAATTTCATTATAATTTGACTACACACCAACATTAAGGCAAGTACCACCTAAGGTACCACGTTTTTCAATACATGTAGTTTTAAGCCCGAGCTGTGCCGCTTTGATGGTCGCCAAGTAGACGCCGGGACCACCGCCAATAACAACGACGTCGTTTTCGTCGGATCCTGAAGCGAAGGTTCTAGATAAAGAGAAGGAGTATTTGAAACTGTTGTAGAGAAACCTAGATGATAGAAATGTTGAAGGTTTCGTCTAGATAAGGACAAAATCGTCATTTTTGAAAGTTTATTATGGGAATCGTGAATTTCCGGTAGGTTTTTGGTCAATTTTAGAAATTCCGGTGAACTAATGAGATGTTGAAGACTCAGGTTTGTTCTCTTACTGCAAAGTTTATTTACTTTGATGCGGTGTACAGTATAATTTTGCCTGATTGACGTCCTATATATACTCCATCACTTCTCACTGCCGTAGATATCAAAACAATTGATAATTTGAGTGTAAAATTCGAAAAAAAATAAAATAAAATTTAAGTTGCTGTTTATCATGAGATTGATGGAATATATTATTATTTAAAAAAATTATTCAAAACCATATAGAGAGACAAATTTGTAATCGAATCCATCGATTTAGGACTACCAACCCCTGCACAGCAAAGACTATGGAGAATGAAATATAAATTTGATAAATCTAACTCTCAGGAAATATACATTGGGTCTAACCGCAAAAGATTGTCATCCTATATGTCATACGAAGTAACTGCATACATAAAAGATGCTCAATGTATTGGAAAGAGTAGTCAGTGTTTATTGATGGAGAAAGTTGTATATATGCCTCGTACAATTAATATTAGGAGGTAGAGTGTGCTTCCAAAAGACCCTTCATAAAATAATAACTAAGAAGGAAACAAAAGCAACTGCTAATACACAGGCATACACATGAATACATAGGATCTAATTATAGAAACACACAAGATAACCATAATAAGCAACTTTGAAACACAACAGACAATTCAAACGTCCAAGATAAACATCAAAAGGTCAATAATTTCTTTTCAACAATGCCGCGAACATTACATTTGCTACTAGAGACTAGAGTATACCAAAAGTAAGTTTTTACTTTTTTTTCATTTGTCTTAATGCTGAGAAAAATCGATCTGGAAACCTTGATTCTGTTGAATAAAAAGAAGCCAAAAGGAAGAAACTTGCACTGCATTCGAAGCAATATCACTCATCTCATCAAAATCCCAACCCAACCACAAACTAAAAACTAGCATCTCAACCACGTTCTACTCGGAAGAAGGGATGAAGAACAGAACATTTCCCGAGAAAACTTGTACAACGATCAACTTTGGCAGGACCAAGTATATTATACGACAGGTAACTAACTTCTCTTCCAGTATTGACCTTACTGTGGTCATGTATACTCGCTTAAGGGCCCTTTTCTCCAGACCCACTAGTCTCGTCACGCTGGAAAGCTCTAGGATCAAGCGGAATCGTCCCAATCGTTAGGAAACCAGAAGATTCAGCACGTCCATTAACTTTAACAGGCATAGATCCCACAGTGACGACATCAACTGACTGGGCAGTGGCTGCTGTCTTACCAGTACTATGTAAATCCTGGGACTGATCTTTCGATGGTTTTGGGTCGATGGTTAAGGAACCAATTTCCAGTGCACTATTAGCGTGTGGATCACCTTCAGCCGCAAGTTTGTCACCATCATTTGCATTCTCTTTGTTAGCTTTGGAATCTATGGGATCCAGTTCTGCAGGAGCAGATGAGCAATTTCTGGATTGTTGGTGTTCACTACCCTTCTCGCCTTCACCAGAAGGTGAGCCAGAAGTAGAATTTAGCTTGCGCGGAGGATCTAGTACAGGAACAAGAAATGCGCTATCGTAGCTCCTCATTAACAGCTTAGCTTTCTCTTCCTGCAAGACTTTCTGTCTGTTTTCATAATACATGAAGTCATCTAATAATGATGTCCTTGATGCATAATCCTTAAATACTTTCAGCATCTCGATGCCTTTCTTGTAGCGTATCTGCACATTGAAAATAAAAGATGTCAGATTTTTCCACTGCCTTTCTTGTTCACAACCAAGGGGAAAATGACGAGATTTTCTAGCATACTTCAGTAAATGAAATGCAAGAGAATCACACCATGCCAGATCTGCACAACTGTAAATCATACCATCAAATGCCAATAGAGCTACTTCTTGATTTCATTGCAAAGAAAAATACAATAAACTAGTAGATGGAAATGAATATCCCTATGTTCAGATATGAACAGGTGCAGGAGGCAGTATGAGGCAAAGAAGTGCAAGTAATGGTACTTCATGCTAGATAGATAGTTCACCAACGACCCACATGGTCAATAAATTTTTCAAGGGTGAGGTTTCATAAAATATGCTGTTTTCTCCGATGTGGCTTTTGAGAAATCATCAGTGACATTGTTACAGGTTTAACATTATAGTCATCTTGCAAGATGCATAGAGACTAGTGGATATTCGCCTTCAGTTGCCAGATACTGGAAGATTTCTTCGATAATGGAGTAATGTTTTCTATCTAACACATAGGTATAAAGATGGTTACATGCATGCTTTTAAACCATACCACCTTAACAAATCCTCAAACAGAATGTGTTGACGCCTGACAGACATTCTTGATAAGGGAAGATGAGGAAGAAATCAGAATATAACTGATGCATAAAAGCTGATGGGCAGCAAAAGAAACCACAATTAAGAAATACAATGCCACACACAGCATATAGCACTCTGTAATTAGTCGTGAATCAAATGGGAGAAACGAATGTGGACAGAGAGCATAAAAAAGTTTGCAGTAGCATCACACAAGGGGAAGAAACAGTGATTGGTCAACACATGTCTACAAATGACATAAAATAAACAGTAGAAGTTAATTGAGATATACCCTAATGTGTGTCACCTCCATTGGCTCCCAAAAAAATGAATAGAAGAAAAAAGAGAGGAGATCACATTGAGAAAGCAGTGAACAATGGGGGAGACGAGAGCAAAAAGGAAGGACACTTTATTGACATTGAAATTACAGAAATAAACAATAAAGAGAGCCAAAAAATTGGGTAGCAGGTTCTATGGCATTTCCATATGGAGTTCATAGCAGGTTTTACTGACATTGCATAAAATACATGTTCATATACTATCCACCTCAGGACCAAAATACTAATTTCAGGTAAACATACTGATGAAAGAACGAGCAGTAGAGGCAAGACAGTCATATATGTTGCAGCATGCAAAATTAAATAACAAACCTCTTGTGTGTCTCTGCTGTTAGTTACTGGCTTGTTCTCATTGTTCTCTAATATAATATGCC
>JBDJHY010000014.1:17566822-17579138 GCA_039654485.1 Withania somnifera | reverse complement strand
TAAGGGCATCGGCATAGGCCTTACAAGTATTGTTGCCAAAATGAGCAGATTCATTGCTGCTGAGTGCTGGTGCATGAGCCGATGCTTGGAAGAAGACAATAGATAAGACAACGAGGCAAGATATGATACCCACCATGGAGATGATCATGAGTCTCCTCCTGCCATATTTATCGACAAATGCCATACTGACTATGGATCCAACCGAATTGAGACCAGAAGTGATAAGTGATAGTGCCACAGCAGTCCTATTAGATGCAAATCCAGCAAATTGGATGATAGTTGGACTGTAGTACATGACAGTGTTGATACCGACAAATTGTTGAGCCACTTGAACACAGATACCTGCGTAGAGTGCTCTTCTACATGTTGTGTTCCCAAATGCTTTCTTGATTTGAGTAAATGTGCTACTCCCAATGGAACCTTCAATTTCCTTTTCTTCTTCAACTGACTTCTTCATTGCCTGCATTTCGTTCTCTACTTCCTCAGCTGGATAAATTTTTGCCAAGATTTCCCTCGACTCATCCACTTTCCCCTAATATATACGAATCAAACATCGTTAGTACATAAATCTTGGCCAAGATTTCCTTGTCCTCGTCCACTTTTCCTTACTGTAAATACAGATAAATCCATATGATAAGCATTATCACAGGTTAAACTACATATTAATATGTACAACTTAAATTATACATACCAATGAAGCATTGTTATTACTACCTACTTCATCGCACTAGAGTTTATACAATTGGTCATTGATCAAGTACCTTTCTGTAAAGCCATCTTGGAGACTCAGGGAGGACAAGCATGAGAAAAAATTGAACAATTGCTGGAACTCCAGCAATGCCAAGCATCCAACGCCACGTTCCTTTCACCTGGAGACAAGTCGGACATGATTTATCACGGTTCATAGATAGACTAAATAGACCAAAAAAAAAAGGTGCACAAGGAAGACTTATGAGAAGTGTGTCATCAGCTTCATTCCCACAAATCCAGGATGCATTGGATGCCGGGGCAACACGTTGTCCAGACATCCAACACATTTAGCACGTTTAATATCATACGAAAGGAAAAGACAATGAAATAAAACCCGTAGTTATTACATCAGTGAAGGCAAGATTGATTAGATACGAAAGGAATTGGCCTCCAGTAATGAGGAAACCGTTCATGCTGACAAGGGCACCTCTGATCCTATGAGGAGAAGCTTCTGATATATAAAGCGGAGCAGTCATGGAGGCCATTCCAACTCCCAAACCAACGAATATCCTTCCAAGGATAATCACCCAAGGAACCGGTGCAATAGCCATAACGATTGCACCAGCAAAGAAGAGAACATCAGCTATGAGAATGGAAGTTTTCCTTCCGAATCTATCATTAAGCCAACCACCAGTAGCAGCACCAAAGATTGCACCAGCAACAGCCATACTAACAATAGTTTCTTGCAGCCACGTCTTCTTATCGACTTCTTTAAAATCTTCCCTTATGTAAAGAAGCGCACCAGAAATAACACCGGTATCATAACCAAAAAGAAACCCTCCAAGGCCAGCTGATAAAGCCAACTTCATAATATATGGAGTTCTCCATACTGAACTCCAGCATTCTATGAACTCAGTTTTATCTGCTTTGCTTATTCCTCCCTCTACCATTTTGTTTTCTTGTTTGCACACAATCTCCTCAGTACAGTTGAACTGAATTCTTGATTCCTTCAACTACAAAATAAAGATGTACATGAATTCTTTATAACAACAACAACATACCCATTACAGTTCCGCAAAGTGGAGTTTGCGGAGGATAAAGTGTACGCAAACCTTACCCCTACCTCAAAGGTAAAGAGGTTGTTTTTGATAGACCCTCGACTCAAGAAAAATCAAACTACGACAATCCCAAAAAAGAAGTAACGGAAGTACAAGAAACAACAAAGAATAACAAACCTAGCAGATAGTAACAAAACAAAAGCTACAACAAAACAATATAATAATCGGAGTACAAGAAACAACATGTAGTATAGATAAGATAAACAACAAATCAAAAGAATATACTATAGAAAATAGAAACCTTTACAAAGTAAAACTTTAGAAATCTGCATTAACAACAAAAGTAGACAAAATCACAACAACAACAATAATCCGAGACGGATCCAGAATTTAAATTTGATAGATTCAGTATTTATATTTTCACCACTTAGTCTATTGCACATTTTTAAGTATAGGCTATGTTGCTCAAACTCTCCAACAATGTTGCCACAGTTGTGTGAGATACTAAATAGTGCACTATCTTTCTGGAGAATCCAAGATGCACCTGTCAACAATTTACAGACTCTGAGCAACAAAGTATATAGGTTCATAACATAGTATTGTTAAAGGTTTAGTTTATGTTCAAATAATAAATAGTGGATTTAGTCAAACTCCCTTCGTCAAAAAAGTATGCCATATTTATAAAATGTTATACTAAATATATAGGTCGAAAATACTTACTGATACATATTTATTAAATCTTGAACAACTTTAACGAAATTCTTGGTTTCACCACTTAAACTACATTACATCATCATTTAAATTCTGAATCGGCCTCTAATAGTCCAATATTATATATGTATATGTATATATATTATATAGTACAGGAAAACTGACCTATTCATAAAATCTTCACAGAATATGAACATGCAAATGTTTATAAACCTCCACAAAATTACAAAAATAAACATAGATACAAAGAAAATATCATGAAAATTTCAATTAATATTAATATATCTAAACCTATATTCAACAAAAAACTTACGTTGAGTTTAGTAATATGAGAACGTATAAGTTGAATCCATCAAATTTAAATCCTGAATCAGCCTCTCAGAGTCAAATATTATATAACCATACATATTACAATACATGAAAAGTTTAAACAATATATAACCATTGTGATAATTACTTTTGAAGATAAAAACTAACCTAATAATTATAAACATGCAAATGTATAAATAAACATAATTGTTTATGTTTGCACGAGATAATTATTACCTTATATCTGCATGAAGAGATTCACAATGAAGATAGAAGGAAGAAATATAAAGCCTTTTAGTTTAATGTTGTTGTTTATATAATTCAATTAAATAAATTTATTTATAGCCATTAATTTATCATTATTTTTTTAATAACAAAATATAACCACTTGTTTACTGATTTTACTCACAAATATATCGGGAAATTTAAGGTTTACCTTGAATTTAGATAAGTTATATAACGGATTATGAAGCAGAGATTTATCATCGGGAATAATGAGCACTCAATATTGTGATATTACCCCATGTTTTAAGATATATAATCGAAATTAAACTAGCCTAATATTGGCATAAAATCTTTCTACAGTTTGGCAATATTATTGATACATTGCATATCACATGTATCGCAACTATACAATATATTATGTGTCTAAACATATATTTGAACGACTTGAGATATATTTATCAAGGGTTACTTGAGTTATATATCGCGACTCTTCGTATGTATTTAGAGGGTTTCTTGAGTTGTGTATCGCGATCAAGTTATGTAGAGCGGCCCTCCATATGTATCTGAGGGGTTTCTTGAGCTATATACCGCGCCCAAGTTATATATCCTGACTACAAAATGTATCCCATGTCTAATGATATGTATGAACGACTTAATATGTGTTTGTATGTATCTGGAAGGTTACTTGAATTATGTACCGCGTCAAGTTATGTATCATGACCCTCCATATGTATCTGGAGGGTTACGTATCACGCCAAGTTATGAATCATGACCCTCCGTATATATGTGGAGGGTTGTGTTACATATCGCGACCCTCTCTAAGTATTTAGAGGGTTTTTTGAGTCATGTATCATGACCCTTAGTACGTATCGCGATCCTCCGCATATATCGCGCATAAAAAGAAAGTTGTATGAAACGTGATTTTGAAAACTAATAATATGAGGAGTAATTGACTTCCATAGTATTGCGTTTTATGTAGTTTACCCTGTTTTTATTATCATATGTGAATGTATAAAAATCTTAAGTACTGATATCATTTTTCAGTGATAACATATCATCATATGTTTAGCTTTGTAAAAGACCCTTAATTACTTTGTAACTGAACCTGGATTAGCCTTAAACATTTGAATTCAATTTGTAAATACCAATGGTAGCTCATCATTTTATATGCTAAAACATTTATTCCATATCTTTATTACTCCTTAATTAGCATTTGTTTTATATCTTGATTCCATATACTAATGTTCCCATGTTGGTGTATCTTTGTCAGTTTCTGTGTTCCTAGTTCTATTACCTCAAAGCTATAAAGATTTTTCTACAGGTTTCGTGATGAAGTATTTTCAATTAGGAAGTATTGTATGGTTTCTGTTACATATCAACATTTATTGCCAGATTTTGAAGAGAATCCTTAGAGTAACCGGTAAAGTTACGGATTGGGCGCATAGCTTAGCTACCCTTTTATGAATGTAGGGGATTGAACTTTTTTGTTGACAGCTTATGCTAAATCAGAATTGAGAGGGCTTCCCAATCATTTGCTTTCTCCGAACCTAACTGCCCAACCTGAGAGCTGGCAACTAATATTTTGGGAAAGATTTTATGCAGTATGCGCATCCTTCGGGTGATCACATAGTTCCTACAAGGAGGAGATGATGATGGGGTCGGTCCACAGATTTTCCTTCCTTTCGATGCATTTTGAACAATTGCAAAACGAAAGGGGCAAAAGTATTTAGCTGACAAAATCCTTAGCTTTTTATAAGAGGCAAACATAATCCCATAATTCAAATTCATTACATCTTGTCACAAACAAGACATTATAAGAGTATAGGGACACAAATGTGCAGAAAAACTAGGGCTACTGCAAGCAAAAGAGTATCTAAGATAAATAGATACAAACTATCACTCATCTAATCACCACCAGCCTTCTGGTAAACATAGGTAAGGCCACATTTACCACAATAGTGCCTATCAAAATGGTTGGCCATGAAGGTCCCGGCACCACACTCAGCATTGGGACACTCCTTCCGGAGCCTCTGAACCTTGCCAGAATCATCAACCTTGTAAAACTGGAGGACGGCGAGCTTGACCTTCTTCTTCTTGTGCTTGATCTTCTTTGGCTTAGTGTAAGTCTTCTTCTTACGCTTCTTAGCACCACCACGGAGACGAAGGACAAGGTGGAGGGTGGATTCCTTCTGGATATTGTAGTCGGCAAGTGTTCGTCCGTCTTCAAGCTGCTTACCTGCGAAGATCAACCTCTGCTGGTCTGGTGGAATGCCTTCCTTGTCCTGAATCTTAGCCTTAACATTGTCAATGGTGTCTGATGATTCTACCTCTAAGGTAATAGTCTTGCCA
Source organism: Withania somnifera (assembly GCA_039654485.1). Classification (NCBI taxonomy): domain Eukaryota; kingdom Viridiplantae; phylum Streptophyta; class Magnoliopsida; order Solanales; family Solanaceae; genus Withania; species Withania somnifera. Next base: position 17,573,796 of record JBDJHY010000014.1, on the reverse strand, counting down.
GTCAGGGTCTTCACAAAGATCTGCATTTTTCGCCACTTGGTGCACCCACTGCACAACTCAACCAAGAGCGTATAATATTCAATAAACTAATGACTACACCACAATTACAAACAAAGCTGGAATCAACTGTATAAATCCTTTGCACTCATTTCACTCTGTTCCAGCCAAATCAAATCAAATCAAAGTACAAATATTTTGTCAATCAACAAACTAAGTCTCTATTCCAACAAAACAAGGTCGGAGTTCCTCGAAAATATATAACTTGTAAAAACCCCAGGAGACAACAATATGCAAGAAAAGGGGACAGCTACATGAGCCAAACCAGTAACTACACCTCGAACACAAAGAAAACTGCAGTCAACTAGACAAAACCTTATGTTCCCATTTTTCTCTATTCAGGCCAAATCAAACAAAGAGGTATTTGGTTAAACACTCAATGAACTAGGCCTCTACTTGTATGAAACCATTAGATCCATTTTCGTCTATTTATGATATACAAATTCTACTTGAACCAAATTAATCACTACCCCCGAATTGAAGCAAATCTACAACAACAACAATAACAACATAGCCAGTAAATTTAAGTGAGGACCAAGAAACATATCTACAACAACGATGACAACAACATACCCAGTAAATTCCCACCAAGTGGATTCTAGAAACAAATCTGTGCTATATAAATCCTCTATGCACATTTCCCTCCATAAAGGTCAAATCAAACAAAGAACAAATCTTTCATCAATCAATCAACTAGGTCTCTGTTCCAATGAAGAAAAATCGACTTCCTCTATAACTACTTTATATCTCAAATTAAACAAGAAACATACATTAACATGATTATTTAGAGAAATGGGAACTTACCAATAGAAGGTTAAGAGGTCTGCCGCACAGAGAGTTGGAAGGAACAATTAGGGTTTGAGGAGGAATTTATGGGTTTTAATTTGGGCCTTCTATTTGTTATTCAAGCAGGCCTGCAAATATTAATTTGGGCTTGGACCCAAGACCTGTCCATTTACACTTACGGTACATGTTTGTTCAAAGGGGTGCAATACATAACTTGAGTATAATATATAATTTAAAAAATTCTTCAGATATATACGGAGGGGTCTGATACATAACTTAAGTAATTCTCTAAATACATGCAAGTACGTGTAAAATCATTCAGATACATGATTAGAGATGCGATATATTGTATAGTAGTGATATACGTGATGTATCATGAGTTATGTATTGCGACCATTCATATACATTGTGACCCTCTGTATGTATGGCACAAGAAAAAGTTACATTTCATGATTTTTTAAAAGTAGTGAGAAAAAGAATGTTTGGCTAATTGAATAATTTATCCTTGGTTTTTACTCCTTGGAGCAGTTAATATTTTCATGAATCCTCTTGACAGTATGATAATAGCATTTAATGTGCAAATATCGTAGTAGGACCAGGATCGATCAAGTCTTGTGTAGGTACATAAATTGCTTGATGTCGAAAGAACAAGATCTTTCTTTTACTTCCTCACGAGTTTCATCTAGTTTGTGGGAAATATATAAAAGTGAAAAATGAAAAGATATATACAAATTATATGTTTCGCCACCACTTTATGAAAAATCAATAAATATAAATATATTAGATACTTGTAACTAGATGGGTGGAATAGAGACATGAGTTTATAAAATATTAGATACTTATAAATCAAACAGAACTGATCAATAAAAAAAAAATTAACAACTAATAAGGGAACCGGTGCAAGACCTACAAGAAGGAACAAGAACAACAACAATAAATTATGCATAATCTAAATATGATAAACAACACATAATAAAAGTCAAAGGCAAGAACTATAATGATACATCTAGTACCGTGACAAACATCAATAAATCTAAACTGTTGAGTAACAAGAAAAACAATCCACTACCTACTAACTATACTATCTTAATGCACGTCATTTACACCCTCATATTTAAAATTACGTTTTTAGTAACCTGAAACTGCATCACGTGTTGTCTAATTACTTCTCCAAAATATCTTTTCGATTCATCATAATTATATTATATTATAATTATAACAATTTTAGATAATAACAATGTAATATATAACTTAAGATAATTTCACAAATTGCAATTTTGGTGCCAAAAAGACCAAATTACATGCTACAATTTGCAATTTGTCAAGAAGCTGGAAGCATGTCACCGACGTCGTATAATGAACATAACTAGAGAAGTGGAAAATTGGTCGGAATCTTGTCCTGTAGTGATTATAGAGAGCATTCACAGGCCAAAAAAAGCTTGATGAAAACATGCATCAAAATATGTAATGAAAAATTGAGAAAAAATGGGAAGATAGATGTGCTTTGAGTGTCTACAACGCCAAATTCAATCAGATTTCTTAGAGAAGCTCATATTCTGTTATGGTCTTTCTGATTCTCCTCTTCCCTTTGGTTCTATTGCTGTTGTTTAGGTATCCTTTACTTAAAAATGAAAAAAAAAAAAAGAAGATAACCCCTTTTGTTAATTTGTGTAGCAAGATGACTTCTTTCATATGAGTGAAAAAAAAGCACAACCCTTTTTGTAATTTGTGTAGCAAGAAGAGTTCTTTGGGTGTTTACTGATCATATGAGGGGAAAAAGAGCAACCCTTTGTAATTTGTGTAGAAAGATGAGTTCTTTGGGTGTTTACTGATCATATGAGGGGGAAAAAGCAACCCCTTTTGTAATTTGTGTAGAAAAACGAGTTCTTTGGTCTTTACTGATCATATGAGTAAAACAAAACACAACCCCTTTTGTAATTTGTGTAGCAAGAAGAGTTCTTTGGGTTTTACTGATCATATGAGGGGAAAAAGAGCAACAGTTTGTAATTTGTGTAGAAAGATGAGTTCTTTGGATGTTTACTGATCATGTGAGGGGAAAAAAGCAAACCCCTTTTGTAATTTGTGTAGAAAGGTGAGTTCTTTGGTGTTTGATCATATGAGTAAAAAGCAAATAGCGCCTTTTGTAATTTGTGTAGCAAGAATTCTTTGGGTGCTTCCTGATTGTTTGAGAGAATAAAAACAACGCTTTTTGTAATTTGTGTAGCAAAAAGAGTTTTTAGAAATCTTAGTAGGTCAGTTGGTAGGGTAACTTTACTTTTACCTTTTCGGTGAGAGTTTGATTCCGCATCTTGTTATACAAGTACCCTTTACTAAAAAAGGAAAAAGACAATCCATTTTGTAATTTGTGTAGCAAAACGAGTTCTTTTGTAATTTGTGTAGCTAAAAGAGTTCTGTCGGTGAGTCTTAGTAGTTCAGTTGGTTGGCTGGCTATCTGAACTTTTACCTAGTCATGGAAGCTTCAATTCCCCCACCTTGAGGTACCCTTTACTTAAAAATGGAAAAAAATAAATCCCTTTCGTGAATTGTATAGCAAGAAGAGTTACGTTGGAAGTCTTTGTAACTTAGTTGGTTGGTTACATCAGCTTTCACCTTATTGGGTGAGGGTTCGATTCCCAACTTGTCTAGATACCCTTTACTAAAAAAGGAAAAAGAAACAACCCTTTTTGTAATTTGTGTAGCAAGAAGAGTTCTTTGGGTGTTTACAGATCATATGAGGAAATAAAAGGCCCTTTTGTAATTTGTAAAGCAAGATGAGTTCCTTGGGTGTTTACTGATCATATGAGTAAAAGGAAAACAACCCCCTTTTTGTAATTTTTGTTGCAAGATTAGTTCTTTGGGGTGTCTATGGATCATACTAGGGAAAAGAAATAGCCCCTTTTTGTAATTTATGTAGCAAGAAGAGTTCTTTGGGTGTTTACCGAGCATATGAGGAAAAAAATACAACCCCTTTTGTACTGTTTGTGTAGCAAGAAGAGTTCTTTGGGTGTTTACTAATCACATGATGGGATAAAAACAACCCCTTTTGTAATTTGTGTAGCAAGAAGAGTTCTTTGGGTCTTTACTGATCATATGATGGGGTAAAACAACCCCTTTTGTTAATTTTATGTAGCAAGTAGAGTTCTTTGGCAGTTATAACCCCTTTTGTAATTTTTGTAGCAAGATGAGTTCTTTGGATGTTTACTGATCATATGAGGAAAAAAGCAACAACCCCGTTTTTTTAACAACTGCTTTTGTAATTTGTGTAGCAAGAAGAGTTTTGTCGCGGAATGTTTGTAGTTCAGTTGGTTGGCTTGGTGAATTTTCACTTTATTGATGAGGGTTCGATTTTTCACGCTTTTCAAGTGCCCTTACTAAAAATTGGAAAAGAAATAAATCCCTTTTGTAATTTGTGTAGCAAGAAGATATGTCGAGAATCTTAACAACTCAGTTGATTTTTGGCTACCTAAATTTTTCACCTTTTTAGTGAGAGCTCAGTTTCCTACCTTGTAATCTCCTCACTTATTTCCCTTTTCCCTATCCCCATTATTTCTTTTAAAGAGATTTGTGGGGGATCTTATCTTATTTCGTCGGCTTCCGAGGGTTTGATTCCCTACCTTGCAATTCCCTCACTCATGTTCCCCTTCCCCTTCCCCTTCCCCTTCCCCTACCCCTATTTTTATTTTTTAAAAAGAGTTCTTTGGGGTGTTTACTGATTGTATGAGCTGTTAATTTTGCAGCTCTCAAGTTCAAATGGAGAAGGATCCCACAGTTTCTGCTGACGTGTATGCCCCTTCACAAAGATAGTTGCTTGGCCAATTACATGTATGCTCTAATGATCTTGTGTTTTTCCTATGCATTTCCAATCCCATTTTGAAGAAAAAGGAAGTTATTGTCTATGTGATGTCTATAGCTTTCCTTACGCCGAGGGTTTACTAATAACAACTTCTCTACCTATGAGGTAGGGGTAAGGTCAGTGTACACTTTATCCTCCCCAAACCCCTACTTTATGTAACTACATTGAGTATGTTGTTTGTTGTTATAGTCTATGTGAAAGCAAAGAAAGAGAATAAGCTTATTGTCTATGTGTTTTTTCTTGCATTTCCCACCCCTTCCCCATGAGCCGAGCTAGTGGACGCAAGGGGATTCATCCAACCAATGTGTATACATAGCACATGTAGAATCCCGTTCACTTCTTTGTATATTTACTTCTTTATGTTTTGAATCCTTTTAGTAAAAATCATGGCTCTGCCACCGAGCCTCCCCCATTGTTCCTTCTTAAGAAACAAAAAAAAAAAGTTGTATGTCAAAGCATAGTTGAGACGTGGGTAGCAGGTCAGATAAGGTTATGGTAGGTTGACCACCAACTAAAAAAACTACACCAATGGTGGATTCTCAGTGGGTATAGGATTCATGTGACCGCACCAGAAACTAGTTCAGATTTGAGACGTGATACAGGAAGGTTTCAGTATGCTAATAGCTAGTTAGAAGTAGTCTGTCAGCATTCTTTGTGGATGAAAAATGATAGTGACGATTATTGATAATTTGAGGAGGCCGGTTAGATCTCTTCAGAGAACGACAAAGTTAGACATGCTGTCTTGTGTTGTTTGGCCTGCTTCATGCGAGTTTGGCCCTTCAGAAAGTTGGAATTGTTTGTTACTTCAATTTGTCAGGTGGAAGTCTTTTTTCTTTTTCCCACCCCTAACCTCAGGAGAATCAATAGTGTTCCCGCTTACCCTCAAGCATCACTCCAACTCTTAACCTACTGGTCGATGGTGGAGGTACTCAACCACCTGAGTAAGCCTCACTTGTCAAGTGGAAGCAAAGAAGAAGTTAAGAAGAAAACTTTCGCGCATTTTATACAAGTAGCAGACTGATTTTTGTGTGCATAGTTGGTCCCAGTATGATCTTATACAACTTGCTGCCCTTCTCTGTAGTGATCAGCATTGTTTGGAAGATCTTGAAGCCAGAATGAATAGTGGCAGTGGGAATGCAGTTCGGGTGGCACTTGATCAGTTAAAGCTGAGGTCAGTGTTGTACTTTAGTTATAAAACTTCTTCATTAGAAACTAAATCATCTGAATGTGAAGGAATGTGAAGATTTGCAGAATGGCGGCAGACATAAATCCCTGTATGGATTAGGGTGTCAAAATGTGACCTGTAACTTTTCTGGTACACTTTCTTGCTTTAGGACACTGCCTGCCCTGACTCCAGTTGCTCGGATTGGGATTCTTCATTTTCATTAGTTGAAGGTATTATTTCAGAGTTCTTGGCTGGATCCCTTGAAGATCATACTTTAAATTCTATAGCTCTCATGATAGAAGGTAAAAGATCAGGACGAGAGAGTGTGAACTTTCTTAGTTTAGTGGGGATTCCTTCATTTGGTGAAGAACAACTTCCTGGCTGCATAAGGCATCAAAACATTTCTCCAATTTTGGGAATGGTAAAAAGTTCCAGTCAACTTAATTTGTTGCTTCCAAAAATGCCACATACCTTGGAAACTTCTTCACTTTAGCCCTAGAGGCTTAAAGTCTGACTGGTATACGCGATATTTACTCTTCCAGATACTATCAGGGTTGGCGTACATGCATGGATTAGGTGTTTCCCATGGTAATGTCTGTCCATCCAGTATATCATTGGTTGATGGTGATGGATACCCATTTGTCGTAAGTTCCTCCTGAGTTCTGCTTCAATTTCCAAAATAGAAGGTAGCACTGATTCTGGAGTTAGTTGCTGTTTTGATGGGTGCCCTTTACCAGGCCTTTATGCTGATCTCAACCTCTACCAGTGTACTGATTGGTATTCTTTCTTTAAACGTTGGTGAAGGGGTGAAATAAGTAACTTTGGATATCTGTTAATCTTAAACAAATTAGCAGGGAGAAGGTGGGGTGATAATACTTTTTATATTGTAATGCCATGGGTCATATATTTTAGTGTGAAACCTGATGAGAATAATGACACTGGATGGAGAGATTTAACTAAGAGCAAATTGGGACTGGCAAAGGGTGACGAGCAATTGGACTTCACATATTTGACATCTGAAATTCCTAATCATATATCAGATGAGTGCCTGCCTGAGCTGGCTGTCTGCAGTTATAAGGCAAGGAGCTTGCCTTTGACTGTTTTGAGGATGGC
>JBDJHY010000014.1:17546382-17556525 GCA_039654485.1 Withania somnifera | reverse complement strand
GAAGATTTGATCTTCAAGATTGGAAATTGAAGTTGAGAGAAATAACCTTTAGCTTCAGAGGGAAGGAAACGATTTGGGGAATTAAGGAAAATGAAAGAATGAGCTGCAGTCGGTTATTTAAATTAACCTGCAGCTGCCTGCTTGTTGTTTTTACTGCTTAATAGTTGAAATTTAAGCATTTACGCCAGCCACTTCGGAGACCAAACGGAAATCAATTTTGACAAAAAAAATATGTAAATATATTGGAAATGGAATTCTGGATCCAATGGAATCGACGGAACTGAATTCTGAGGACGTTTGCTCAAAATGAACCCCCGTAACCAAAAGGGCTATTTCTCTAACGACACCTCGAAATCACAACGACAAGTCCAAAATCCAACAACACCTCACCTAGCTTAATTCCGTTATTACGGAGCTTCTGGAAGTGTCAAAATTCCATTTTGACACTCCGAGCATCAACATATCACCAAAGTTCCTCGGTTAGGCTTAAACTTAACAAATTTCCACAAAATTACCTAATAAACTACCGATGCCCAGAATAGAAACTCACAGTCGAACTTGACTTTGTTTGGCCTTCCGGAGGTAATGGAACTGTCAAAATTTAATTCTGAACTCGTCTTGAAGGAAAGTTGACTTTAGTCAACGAGTACTAAATGTAAGGTTCTAAAACACAAAATTTGAGATATCTCTCGACCGAGTTGCATGGATCCAAACTATTGGTCCCAACAAGTCATAAATGACTTGGGGCAACTACCGTAATGCTCTAGGATGCAAGACACTGCGTATTTATCATAAATATCTTAAGGGTCATTACAACTTACAATTACCATTCCACGAATTCCAACTAGCAAGTATATCTATAATGCTCATATAGACATATAATTAGAAGTTGGGGCAGCACCTTACCTTTATTGTTTTAGTATGATATTTTTCTTCAATTACCTCCCTTGTAACTTCTTTCAACACACTAAAATAGGAGAGGAAAGTCAGTAAAAGAATCACATAAAAAATGGACAACAACCCAAGTTATTACACAATATTGTTACCTTAGTCATTGGAAGAGATTTAGCCTGACCTTGGCTGCCAATACCTTTGCTTATTCCCCTTTGAATAACCATCTAATATACTTGAAACTAAGGAGGAGAGAAGGTGATCTTGTGGGCTATTTTATAAGAAACATATTGAAGAATATTTAGAACCCTAATGGGGAAATAAGGTTGTTATTTAGAGGATAGAGAGGGAGATTGAGACATAAGGAATATGAAATTTAGGGTGAGAAAATAACGAGAGATTGCACCAGATTTTTGGATCTTAAATGCTAGATTTGATGACTCATTCTTTTCTTAAATTTTCAGCTACTAAATGGCTCCAATTAGAGCCGCACATGCTAAGTAGGTGATGCACCTACTTCACTTACTTGGGTTACTTAAGCTGGTAAAAAGTCCAAGTAGGTGATGCACCTACTAGGACTTTTTAGTTACCTCTTTGTGGGCTTGGAAAGATTGGGCTTGGACTGCCTTTTCCTTTATTTTCTTCCACTTAGTTTGGGCCTTAAATAAGCCCATTAGTGCAAGTCTAAATCCAACCGATTACCATAAGTAGGTGTGTTATCTAGTTAGCCCATTTAAGTTAAATAGGTGACACACCTTCTAGCTTACTAAGTCAAACAAATACCTCGATGATTTATTCTGTTTTTAGGACATAATCCTCTTAGTTTAACCTAACATTATTATATAACTTAATCACTTTAAACAGTAGTTTCGAATTAAGATTTGCAATCCCAACAAAAATGGATCAAAAAACCAACAATTGAAGATGAACAATCAGCGACAAAAACTTCAACCAAGAACACCAGAATTTCGGGATTCCTCAAATCAATTCGGAATTGAATGAAACATGAAACGTAGGGTCCTTGTAGCATATGAAACACCATGATGATGGCCCAAACACGAAATTTTCACTTTGACCCAAGATGGACAGATCAAATGACCAGTTCTTAATCTTCTTCACATGAAGATGTGAAGAACACTCATGAACTTGTTGAAGATTTCAAAACCCAACAACTATCAAATGGACTCCGATTCACTCCAAATTTCAAACAAGAACTCTATTTTATATCAAGAATAATCGCCAAAACCTTTCAACTCTCAATTCATACCCAAAATCAAACCCAGTTGTTCTTCAACCTCAAGGTTAAAGAGCACTATGAATGTTCATCCTCCAAAATGTGAATCTATAGCAAATCAACTTCAAACTTCACCAAAATTATTAAAAAAATCTTTGAAATTTAAGAAACACTTTTATTGACTTTTGGAAGTACGAACAACAACAAATCAAGGCGAATTTGAGCTCAAATTTTTGGTTTTGAGTAAGAACACCCCAAAAAATGAATTTTACCAATTCAACTCCAAATCCTCCCAATGTTTATTCCCATACTCCTCCAAGTATATGAAATGATTGTATCAACTTTTGGAGTCCAAAAAACAACAAACATCAAGCCAAATTTGAGTTAAAAATATGAATACTCTAAACATGAAGAACATAGACTTTAAATTTTTAAAACTCACCAAATCTCCACCAAACTCTACCAAATTGAAATCTCAAACTCCTTGATAGGTAAGAACAACTCCTGAAAACTCAAAAACTTTGTATTTCAACACAACAACTCTAAAATTGAGCTCGAATTTGGAAATTTAAGAAGATGAAGAACACCAAAAAACTTCAATTACCTCAATTCAACTCAGATTTGGAAGAAATTCGAATCAGGTGATCCTTGATACTTGTAATTGATGAATTTCAACTTTTCACCCTTTAATTCTTCCTCAATTTTCAATAATTTCAAATTACGTTCGGGCTCAACCTTTTATCAATGGTAGAAATGGAAAATCAACTCAGAATCGACTTAATTTGAGATATATGACCCAAATTACTAGAAGAAATATTCATAATAATAAAAATCAATAAAAAACAAAAATTAGACTCAGATCAAAATTCTCAGGAAAATTTTAAAATTTTAAAATTAGAATTTTTTTATGATTTTTTTATTTACAAACTAGGATTATAATCTATTAAAGCGAATTATGATCCTAGGCTCTGATACCAAATGATATGGTCAGAGTTCAAGAAGGATATGATATGATCCAAGAAATGGATCAAGACTCAAAGATGAAGAACTTCGAAGAAGATGTAATAAAAGACAAGATATGTGAAATTCAATACAAAAACTTATGTAATTAAATTTCCATAACCGAAGAAACTAACAACCATTCGATTCACCCACAAATGAAGGTTTGTTTGTTCAATTGTTAGCAAAAATACTCTCCGATCAATAAAGGATGCACCCACCTTAATCACTCGATTACATGTTTTTGAACTACGAAATTCTACGTACAACTAAGAACTCTAAATAAGCTATTACAACCTTTCTAAAGTATACAAAATCTGAAATTTGATTCTTCAATCCAAAATTCACTAATCAACCATTCAAATGAGCCTCTATTTATAAAGGTACAAGTTTTAGTTTTTACACTTAGGTCCAAAAGTTCCCCAAAGTGACAAATAAGTCCTCCAATTTTGGGTCCTTGCACATTAAGTCGCCAAAGCCTTCCAGACCTTCCAAAATGGTCCTTCAAACTCTTCACATGCATCCTTAAGCCTCAGTTATGCTTCAAGAGTCACTTTCATTATAGAAATTAATTTGGAATTGAGGTCCAGAATTGCGTTTGAAGTGAGTATCATAAATAGTAATAGTACCTTATTAACCCCATTGCATAGTGGCACTAGTAATGCAGCCATTAACTTCATAACCATAGTAACGATAGATGAAATATTCAAAGAAAGGTTGAAAGAATATAACTTGTTGATCCCTTTTGGATGTTTCCATGTTTTCAAAATAGAAGTTGTTGTTTGGGGATTTCCTCTTTGTTCTTTATTTGAGTTATTGCAATGAAAAATCGCGTGATATATTATACACTTGGGTAAACCAACTTGTGTTATTTGAGTTTGATTTTATCCATTCTATCATTTTATCCATTTTTTCATTCACTCATAAGAAAATGAGTTCGTTCGTTAACATATATCCTTTATTTCTTTGTTGGTTGTGACTCTTGATGTTTTATCATGTGACATCTTTGACTCTATTAGGAATTTTAATTATGAGAGATCAAGTGGATTGACAAGTTCACTCTCAGCCAAATTCAAGAAAACGAAATATGGCATTAACTAATAACCCAAACCACATACCTTCATCATCTCATTCTCAATAAAAAACGGTCATCATCATCTGCAATAACCAAAAAGTCACGAAAAAAGAGATCAGATGTGTGGAAAGTCTTTGATGTTTGTTCAGATGACGAAGATATGACATCATATAATGAGTAGTGTGTTGTCGTGCAATAGTTAGTAGTACTACTGCTATGAATAAACATACAGAGAGATGCTCAAAATATAAGGCATATTTGTCAAGTTTGCAATAAGTTCAACAAGGTAAAGAAACAAATGTATTAGCTAAAGATGGATATGGTAAGATTATTATGGCGCCTGCATGTACGCAAGGTGCTTTTGTGGCGGCGCTAGTGAGGATGATTATACTTGATGAATTACCTTTTCTATTTGTGGAGAATGAAGGTTTTCGAGCTTTTTGCAAAATTATTTGTCCTTGGTTTATTGTACGCTTTCACAAAAGTATTAGTAGTGAAGTGTGGAAATTGTTTAAGAACAAAATGCATGGGCTTAAAATCATGTTTTCATCATCTCAAAAACATGTTAGTTTGACTACTGACATTTGGATATTTGTTCAAAATGTTAGTTACATGGTCATCACAGCACACTTCATCGATTCTGAATGGATATTGAGGAGGAAAATATTATGTTTTAAACCGGTTGTTAATCACAAAGGAAAAACAATAGGTATGTTCACTTTATAAAAGTATTAATTCATTTTATTGATAATTATTTTTTGAATAATTAACTTACAGTATCTATTGTTTTCATTGGCAAGCTATTGGAGGAAACATTGATTGACTGGACGATTCGTAAGGTCATGACTATTAATACAGACAATGAAACTGCAAACGATGTTACTGTGACTTTTTTGAGAAAGAGAATTAGAGGTTTGAGACTAGATACTTTACTTTTTGATGGTCAGTATTAGCATACTCGATGTGGAAGTCATATACTAAATTTAGTTGTGGGAAATAAGGTGCAATGCATAGACAATAGTGTAGCAATAGTTAGAAATGTAGTTAAGCATTTGAAGTCTGCCCCTGGACGATTGTGCTTATTCAATATAAATCAGACTAAGGTAGATGTTGTATGTAAATGCAGTGTATTAATTGATGTACTTACCCGTTGGAATTTAACTTACTTGATGTTGAATAAGGCATTGAAATTTGAAAAAGCATTTTAATGAATGAGAGATGATGAAAAGGGATTTAGATCATATTTTGGCGAAGAAGGGAGAGTGGGACCTCTAACTTATAAAGATTGGCAACTATCTGAAAAGTTAACTTTTTTTTAAAGTGTTTTTATGATGCCACTAATCATTTTACTGCATCTTTAAAAACAACCTCCAATGAATAAACTTTGTTTAATCAAAGGGATTATTAATGTGGCAATTCAATGTGAACAATCTGTCATGAATGAGATGGGGATGAAAATGAAGATGAAATATGACCAGTATTAGGATTCTAAAAAAATCAACAAAATGTTATTTGTGGCAACTATTTTGGACCCTAGTCGCAAAATGGAGTTACTTGGAGATTTTTTGGCAATTATTTTCCTAGATTTAAATTTGAAAGAGCTAAAGAGTTCATCAAAGGAGTTGCTAAAAAATTTATACAATGAATACAAATGATGGTATGGAGTGGTTCAGGATGCTAATACTAATATTAGGTATGCTTATTTTAAATGATTAGTTTTTTCAATAATGACTTATTTAATTGCATTCATTATTAATATTGTTTTTTTCATTTTTGTTGATGTTGAATCTAAAGTTTAGCATACGAATGAATTAAATGAATTTATAGCAAGTATCCAAATCCTTACCTTGACCGAAAGAAGAAAAATAAAAATAGTGCATGTGAGCTCGTTATCTGAGGCTAATAGATATTTGAATACCCATTTTGATGGAGTAGATTCACCTAATTTTGATATTTTGCGTTGGTGGAGATGTAATGAGAAAAACTATCCAATTTTATCAATGATAGCTAAAGATGTTTTGGCTATACCCGTGTCAACTATATCCTCTGAGTCTATCTTTAGTACAAGAGGGTGTGTGCTTACTAAATATAAGAGTTCACTCTCTACTACAATGGTGGAAGCATTGATATGCACATAAAATTGGATCCATCCATCGCCATCCGTAGATCATACTGAAACTGTAATTTTAGATGGACACTATTTTGATCAACTTTATTTGGACATCATAGCAGGTATTATTTGTAAAATCTAATATTTAGCTTAGTAAAAAAATTATTTGTTATTTAACTACAAATATTAAAATCCTTATATAGATGCACATGCAATGATTTCTTTGGTTATTGCGGAGGATGAGATGAATGAACAAGACAATAGTGACAGTGATTAGTACGAATACAATGATGAATATTTAGCTTCTGGTTAGGAGTTTCAATTTAAAATGTTGTTCTTTGATGTTTAATCCAGGAGTTTGAATATTATTTATTTAAATTATTATACTTTTAAGTTTGTAGTGCAACGTGTTTTACAACATTGTATTTGATTTTTAGAATTGAGAAATTGTAGCTGAATCATCTGATTGTTGTTGGACCTTGTGTTGTTGAACTTGATTCTGTTGACTGAGTCACTGATATATTTTTGTGGTGTTTCTAGAAACATTGAATGATTGTTTTGTTGTAGTGCAGGCTATGCAAAGTTTACCTATTTCAAAGGAAATGACAATTTAAAATGCATATATTGTTTTCTTTTTGTTTGGAGCAGACATGACTTGAGTTAATTTGAGTTTAAAGTTGGAAAGGAATTCATTTTTTGTACTGATGAGTCGTAGTTGAAGAAAGGGGGATCGGATATGATTTTTCATTCTGCTGAGAAAGTCATGGTGGCTGTCAAGGCATCCAAGGAAATACCAAAATAGCTCTTGTATGGTCTTTGACTCATGTTGTTCAGCCTGGGGATTGCATTACTCTTCTTGTGGTTGTACTTTCACAAATTTCTATGGATTTTCTTTTTCATTTTTGTGTTTTACTTATGATGTTCTAGAAATGTCTATAGTCGTACTGCAAATATCTTTATGTAGGATGGGTGGGGTAATTATTTTCTATCATATCTAATTTGCTTTTATCTGAATAATATAAGTTAAAGCTGGAATTTTTTATGCTTTACTATGGTGTTTTAGCTCAATTTTTCTATACTGTGTCATTTTTTGTGCAAAGGCTATGCTAATTTCTGTGTTGGTTTTAATCTCTAAGTATGATTTCAAGTTTACTTTTTTCTATGAGAAGTACAATCAAGTTTAGTTTGTTTCACCTATAGTGACTTCGTTGTTGAAATATCCTCGTGTTGTTTGTTGCTAATCTCTTCACTTAAGTAGTCTAATTCCTGAACTTTTGTGATAGTTTAGTGGTTTATGTTGATTGTTAGTTACTGGTGTCAATTTATTTGTCTATGTAGATTTAGAGCAATGGAGACTTTCTTGTTCACATCTGAATCAGTCAATGAGGGGCATCCCGACAAGCTCTGTGACCAGGTCTCAGATGTAGTGCTAGCCTATCTAGCTCAGGACCCTAAGAGCAAAGTAGCTTACGAGACTTGTACAAAGACCAACTTGCTTATGGTCTTTAGAGAGATCACCACCATGGCTACCATAGATTATGAGAAGATCGTATGTGAGACTTGTTGTGAAATTGGATTTGTTATCACTGATGTGGGTTTGGATGCTGACAATTGCAAGGTCCTTCTAAGCATTGAACAATAGAGTCCTGATATTGCACAAGGTGTTCATGGTCATTTGACTAAGCGACCTGACGAGATTGGTGCTGGTGACCAGGGACACATGTTTTTCTATGCACCTGATGAATCACTTGAGTTGATGCCCCTTAGCTATGTTCTTGCAACCAAACTTGGAGCTCACCTTACTAAGGTTTGCAAGAATGGAACTTGCTCTTGGCTTAGACCCGATGGTAAAACCCAAGTGACTGTTGAGTACCAAAATGACAATGGTGCCATGGTTCCTCTACGTATTCACACTGTTTTGATCTCCATTCATCATGATGAGACTATTACAAATTATGAAATCACACGTGATCTTAAGGAGCATGTCATCAAGCCCGTTATCCCTTAGAGATATCTTGATGAGAAGGCCATTTTCCACCTCAATTGTTCAGGTTGTTTTGTCATTGGTGGACCTCACAGTGACTCTGGACTCACTGGCCATAAGATCATCATTAACACTTATGGAGGTTAGCAATGTCGACAGAAGTGGAGCCTATATTGTCAGGCAAGCAGCTAAGAGCATCACTGCTAATGGTCTTGCTAGGAGGTGCATTGTTCAAGTTTCATATGCCCAGCAACAGTATCAAAGGTTTAGTAGTTCCTTATTAAGCGATGGATCAGAGGAATTCAATGTTAAGATCTTATTTAAAAAGAGGAGCCCGTACAGTATTTGGAATAGGGATCAATCCAGGACAACATATTGGGATCCATCTGTAAATAAACTATCTTGACATTAAGATATATTTTATTTCTTTATCAGGTCTACTTAGTCTGTTTGTTATATCTTTGTATAAATGGTAGGCGTATATAGTATATGTACGTTTTGTATTTCATGCCCATCTACATATTCTTGTAATTCATGATAAAGTGAAAAAATTCTTTAGTCATCCTAGTCAATCTTAAGGTTTATTCGTATAGCTCAAAGAAACGACCATTATTTTGACTAAAAAAGAAATCTATCTTCACAATCTTCATTGCCGGACTGTTATTTTTGTTGATGTACCACTTATTGATGCCTTATGTAAAAAATGTTGTAGAATAGGAATTGAATTAATCGAATAAATACTTTTTGAAATTGTTTAGGTATTAAATTAATCGAATCGAAATTTAAAGGTATTCTAATCGAATTGAACTGAATTGAGGTATCGAATCGAATTCAAATAAAAATAAAAAAATCCAATCAAAAAAATCGTAAACACTATTAAGAATTGAAAAAGTCCAAGACTTAGATAATTAAAATAATCAAAATTGAATTGAAATTGCAAATAATTGGTTCAAAATCGATAACATCCAACCCTAACTACAAGCAAAGAATTAAGTAAGCCAAAGGCTTTTACAAAGAAATATATTCTTCCAAATGATCAAAGACCCTCAAAAATTTGAAAGACCCTTTATTTATGGAGGTTTAAGTTTCATTATTACACTTGGGCCAAAAAGTGACTCAAAATGACAATTGTCCCCATACTTTTGGGCCTCTTCAAATTGAGCTCCAATTGTCTTCCAAATCTTTCCAACCTATCTTCCATGTTCGGGTTTACCTCCTTTGGCTCTCAATTGTGTACTTTAAGGCTCCATTTGGTGCATTCATAGAGCCCATGGCTTGGGTAATCGTGGCTAGACCATGAAGTAGAGCTCTAGAATATTTGGTGCTACCCGATATCATATCATCCTCCCTTTCTTAAAAAGGATTCATCCTCGAATCCAAAAGATGACCTATAATGAAAAGGACAACATACAACCAAACTTTCCTCATAGCATGAGGGTTAAAATGAGAGTTAGCACAAATAAAACAATACCCAAGCAACCTTACGTAAGTACTCTTTATCCACCAAGGAGAAGTACCAACATAAGGAATGCAATGGAAGCAATCAAATGTTAGCCAACTCAACTCTAGGGTCAAAGGATATAAATCCCAAGGCCAATCATGAGATTATCAGCTAAAGCATACCCCAAAGAGGGAAGAGCCCCACCAAGAAAAAGAATATTGCTCACAACAGATGCCGGGGTCAAATTTGTAAAAGAACCATTCCGTTAGAGCCTGTATATCAAGCATGAACAAAAATGTACCTCTATGGTTCGTGTGACAACTAGGGCCATAAGCAAGCTTCAAGAGGTAACTCAAGTATATGATACTTCTATGGCAAGAACAAACATATGTATGAACAAAATAGCAAG